>JACXGK010003565.1:8888-44336 GCA_016801125.1 Novumbra hubbsi | reverse complement strand
CCCCCCCCCCCCCCCCGCGCGTACACAGCCCACAACACACCCAAGTCCCGGGTACCCCGTGACACCACACAACCAACCAAGTCCCGGGATACCTGCTCCTCGGTCATTTCATCGTGACACGTCTTTGAATATAATACGTAAAAGTCACGCTACACTACATATTTACTTTACACTGGGCTTCGGGACGTAACAAAATCAAATGTAACTTATATTAAGTGAACGTCTTCTATGCTTACAATTGTAAACATACACGGTATATTCAGTGCTCTTTACCTGTTTTGTACCTTTCTGAAGTGGTCTTTGTTATTGTTTACCGGCCTGTTTATTCTGACAGCACGCATCTGATGGGTCACATGGAAGACTGATGTAGCCTGACTAAATGATTACTGCAGTGGAGTGGACCATCAGTGATTGGAAGGTCAGCGTTTGGGTCCTCTGTGTGGTGGACCTGTAGAACAGGCTCAGAAGGAAGGCCTGCCAACTCTGTACTCTTCCAATGGAATAAAAGGTGATTGGATTGGAGAGAAGACGTCCTTTGTGTGTCACAGAACAACTTGGAGAGACATCCTGTTTTGTCTTGTGTTTTTCTGTCTCTGTAACATCCACCATCTCTGTCTTCTTTCCTGTTTCTAGGCCACTCCCACTGTTTTAGTCATTCAGTCTGTTTCTCCGAAATCCTCACTGCCTATCTCTGTTTCTATGAACGACCTCTGTAGACAAACACTGCCAGCTTTATCATCCGAAAAAGTAGCCGTGTTCACTTAAGTGTAAAAACAAATGCATATAGTTTGCTAACTTTACTCATATACCCACGGTCTAATTCTCTCACGGTTAAAGTCGTGTTTCAAGAAGTACTGTACGGACTATTCTGGTCCGGAATGATGTTAATCCAATGGGTTTGGCTGGAAGAGGAAGATAACGAGACGCTTATGCTAAGCTCCCACAGAGGAGCGAGCAGCACATTGATATTTTAGACTACAACACAGAGACTGTCTGCACATTGTCCTGGGGTTTGTCTTTGTTTCATGGTCAGTCATGGATTTGAAACGTATTTGCTGAGACTTTTTGCCTACTTTATTGTCCCCAGTCTGTCTCTCTCCTTCATTGCTCTCCCTTTATTCCAATATATCACTCTCCCTCTATTCCCATCAATCACACTCCCTCTTTTCCAATATATCACTCTCCTTCTATTACAATATATCACTCTCCCTCTATTCCCATCAATCACTCTTACTGTTTTCCAATATATCACTCTCCTTCTATTCCAATATATCACTCTCCCTCTATTCCCATCAATCACTCTTACTCTTTTCCAATATATCACTCTCCCTTTATTCCAATATATCACTCTCCCTCTATTCCCATCAATCACACTCCCTCTTTTCCAATATATCATTCCCCTTCTATTCCAATATATCACTCTCCCTCTATTCCCATCAATCACTCTTACTCTTTTCCAATGTATCACTCCCCCTCTATTCCAATCTGTCACTCTCCCTATAGTCCAATATATCACTCTCCCTCTATTCCAGGGGTCTCAAACCGGTTCCACAGAGGGCCGAGTGTCTGCAGGTTTTAGTTCTTTCCTGAAAATTGGTTCCAGGGTCAGACCTAAATAACCAGATGAGGGTAGACCTAACCAATCAGTGACCTAATTAATCAATCAAGTACAAGGTGAGAGTGAAAACCTGCAGACACTTGGCCCTCTGTGAAACCGGTTTGAGACCCCACCCCTGCTCTATTCCAATCAATAACATTCCCTATATTCCGATCTACCACTCCTCCTGTATTCCAATATGTCACTCTCCCTCTAAGGAGCTATGTATACAGACATTAAGTTATTTGCTCCCCATCTGTCTATCAATACAGGTGCTAACTAAAAGGCCCTACTCTTTACCTATTCATGCTTCCCCTATTTATCAGTCTCTAGTTTTACTTTGATATTCATCATGAGAGTGTCTGTTACTTCAAGCTGTAAACAAAGGTTTGGTGTTGCTCAGTTGGTAGAGCATGGTGTTTGTAAGGCCAGGGTTGTGGGTTTGAGTGTCCCCTGGGGACAGTAGGATTTCATTTTCTCTCACCACTGCATGTCCTTTTAGATTAGATGGTCTGCTAAATGTCTTCAATGTAAAATACATGACTATATAGGCTCTCAATCGAAACAGTACTATTTCCATATTCAAACACTTTTCACTGGTCTCCCGCATCTGGCAGTCAAACCAAAATAATCAGAACAATTAATAATAATCTTCTAATCAAGATATTAAAACTATGGTAACAGAGGCAAAGCACAGTAACTAATCCCAAAAGAGTATTTTGTTAATCTGTCTTGATTTAGTTTTTGACACCCTTCTAATGACTAAATGTTCTATGTAAGGTCACACCCAAGTGCTCAGGGTGAACATGACCTTTGACCCTGTGACACCATCACACCAGGGCTCTTGTGACTTTTGGCATGTTAACCCCATAGTACACAATTCCCTGGGTTCAAATTTCAAGGTATCTATTCCCACTGTGTGTATGTGTGCATATAGTAGGCTCTGCAATAGCATCTTCACTGTGTGGCGTCACTCAGTTCGCATACCAGAGATTGACATGGGAGATAAAAAAGTACCTTCTATAAATGTCAGCTGCATATTACATATACATTTTTAGATGCTCATTTATTAACAAATGTCAACACATTCCTATTCACAGTAATGACATGGGCACAATTAGGGTTAATCGCCTTGCTGAGAGACAGAATAGTTTTAGCCTTGCTAGCCCCCGGACATGATCGAGCTCGGGTGGGCAAGTTTTTTGGCTCGGGGGCCACATCAGGATTTTGAAATGAAATGGAGGGCCACATTTGTTTTTGTAATTGGTTAATCATAATTGATTTGGAGGCCAGACAAGGGCATTACGTGGGCCGGATGGGACAGCCTCGCGGGCCGCATTTGGCCCTCGGGCCGTAGTTTGCCCACCCCTGATCTAGCTGGAACACAGCTAGGCTACCACCATATATAACATATGTAAAGTAAGGGTGGTGTTTGGACCATAGGGTGGTGCCTGTCTGGCAACGCAGCGCCTCAGAGCCCTCTGGTGACGGTTTCTTGGTGCATTTTCTAGTACAAGGAAAACTCATTCATTTTCATAATCATTTTAAAATTACCAAAATAAACTTTTATTTTCTTTTAACAGCAGCAACTATGTAGTCATTTAGGTCGCTTCTTAGAATGCTGTTGTGTAATGATTTTTAAAGCTAGGCAGTCTTGAATGTTGTTGCAAAAGTTCAATATTTATTTGGAAATATAATAATTTGTAAGTCCCACAATTGACAAATTTAGTAGGCTGTACACAGAACGCAAAACATCTAAGAAATCTCCTGGATATTTAGACACGCCCGTTCCTAAATGACGATCCCCTGTTCGACGAAGTTATAGGAGACAGACCAATCATGACACTCCGCTGTACTCATGTACGTTCTCTGGGTGGCTGGGGTTCTGTTGGCGCGCCACTATACCCAGGATGCACTCTGCCATCCCCCGGATGTTGCTGTGGGTGTCAAGGTCAGAGATCAAGGTCTTCAGGAGGTCCACTGCCCCCTCCTCTTGGAGCATACGGCAGTATTGCATGCCTGAAATACAAGACGAATCCCATGATTTACAATGCCATAAAACACCCACTAACATAACGTTAATGAAATGATTCTAGGAAACCTCCTCAGGCCATGTGATCAAAGGACTGCAAACATTAAGCCCAGTAACATAACATTTTATTACAGTTGCTACGAGAATAGTCCTCTAAATGACATATTGTACAGAGCAGTACATCTTATTTCTAATCTCTCACTGTTCTGAGTGCAGACGAGACGTATAGCCCACACAGCCCATAGCTGAACTCCAGTTGGCTGGCAGGTCTGGAGAAGGGAGAAGAATGGCCGGAACGACCTGGAGGAGGTGGGAGGCAGAGAGGAGAGATGTTAACGAACTGATCAGAGAGGTTTCCTAGAGCAGAAGTTCACAAAGCGACATTTTACCTGTAGGACACCATCTCCCTCTCAGGGAGGTCCCAGGTCAGTATGGCCGCACACTGTAGGAAGAACACAAGTATATAGAGTAGTGACCAGAGAGATGTCACTCACACTCACACACACAGTACCAGCTGTTCCAGTATGGTTCGTCGTAGCTCCTGGTCTAGGGTCCATGCGTCCTGCCTGGAGGCAAGATGGGCAAGGATGCCCCCCGCAAAGTAGCTGACCCCCACCTCCACATGGGGTCCCTGGAGGAGGCTCATAATGTGATCCAGGAGACCCTCATCCATCAGATCAGCCTGCAGCTCCTCCACCTCCGCTATGTTGTTCTGGACCCCACAGAGACCCCAGGGCCGTGTTCAAGACCAACCAAACAGACCACATAGCTTATACAATAGTAACTATGGAAAACTGTTTGGTAGTATCAGATCCATTTTTAAGTCATTTAACAAATGCGCTCATCCTGGTGACAGTATTGTGTAAAATCAGCTTAGAATTTTTTTGACCATCATGTGTCCTAATAAACTGGATGGGGTGAACGAAGGCCAACAGAACACGTCAACAGATACATGTACACAGTATACAATCTGGCCCGTGTTTATGGCTCAAACAAAACAAGAGTGGTTTGTATCACAGAACTACATGCACACTCAATCATTCTGAACAGAACCACCTACCAGAAGACCCAGAACTTTTTGCTGTACACAAGATTCAGAGTAGTAGGACTGAAAGGCAAAGAAAATCAATTGAATGTTTAACTATTGAGTGGGCATTCTGACTTGGTGTGTGTGTGTGTGTTTTACACCTACTTCCAGAACTTCTTCATACAGCTCCAAGCCCTGACACTGGATGAAGTGTCTCGAGGCAGTGGGTGTCTCATCCGTCAGGTTCCACAGAGCACTCAAGGCAAACTTCAGAGTGGAGTCCACTACTCCTGCCATGGCCTTCTGCTGGACGATGCCCAGCAGCTGCTGTTAGACAGGGAGGAGATGGAGGTGAGGGGGAGGGAGGATCACGGAGAGGGGGAGGGAGGATCACGGAGAGGGGGGAGGGGAGAATGATGGAGAGGGGGAGAAGGAATCACAGCGAGAGGGAATCACAGCGAGGGTGAATATGGTGGAATTAAGTGATTAGAACATAGTGGGAAATGGAAATCTTACCTTCATAATAAAGATATCAGCTCCCAGCTGTGTAGTCTGCTCAGTGGACAGCTGCAAACGGAGAAGCAGTTTAAACAAATGGAGGGGTGGCACACCTGAAGCTTCTGTCGCTTCTGCTCTATCCTGGAGAATGATGCTCCTTTAACAGATCAAAGCCAAGTCAGAGACAACACCTGAGGGCCAAGTTCAGCTGACAAACCAGCTCAGTTCACACATCCTGCTACTAGTTGGAGCTCACTTCTTCTGCTGTACATCACACAAACCATGTACTGGCTTTTCCCTCTTGCTGTAACTCAGCCTACTAAGTGGCAGTTTTCTGACATGAAAAATTGTTTTAACTTATAATTCATTAATGAGTCATTTGAATAATGGGAGGACCTACTTTGGCCACTAGTATGGAGATGATGGCCACAGCCATCCTCTGCAGTGTCTGGTCCACATGACCACTGAGCAGGTTCATCACCAGCTTAGCTGCTTCAAACCTGACATGGACACAGCAGTAAGACTCTATACCACCGAGGCATGAATACTGTCATTGTTATGTCATAATAATAACTGCATACATATGGAAAACATATATTAATAAATAATAACTAAACAGTTTTCACAGATTTTGATTTAAATCATTTAGGCTGTGGACTGGCTCACCTGTCAAAAGGGACATCCTGAAGAATGGTGTCACTGCAGAGCACCAACAGACAGTTCTTCTGTAACTGAGGTGGAAGCACGGTATGGTTTTGAGGTTTGCCCACTGTAGAATGGCTTGGGTAGTATCTGATGACTTCACTACTTAATGGGGTGGGTAGTATCTGATGACATCACTACTTAATGGGGTGGGCAGTGTCTGATGACATCACTACTTAATGGGGTTGGAAGTGTCTGATGACATCACTTGACTGGGTTGGGTAGTATCTCATGACATTACTATTTAATGGGGTGGGTAGTGTCTGATGACATCACTTGACTGGCTTGGGTAGTATCTGATGACTTCACTACTTAATGGGGTGGGTAGTGTCTGATGACATCACTTGACGGGCTTGGGTAGTATCTGATGACATCACTACTTAATGGGGTGGGTAGTGTCTGATGACATCACTTGACTGGGTTAGGTAATATCTGATGACATCACTATTTAATGGGGTGGGTAGTGTCTAGCAGTACCTGCTGGTGGCTGGGGAAGGCCTTCATGGCTTTGAGCACCTGATTCACAACGGCACTAAGAAGGCAGTGAGGCATGCTGACAGCCATATCCTGATTGGTCAGGTTGAAGATACATGCTGAAGCTACCAGCTGGACATGGAGCGAATCCGCGTGGTTCTGCATCCCTCCCAACACCAGCTACAGGCAGAAGAAAGGGCTACCTTACCCTTACCAACAGATACATCTCAACATCCAGATTTTCAGATGGAGCCATTTCATCACAAACTGCATTTTCTGAGCACTACCTTCAGGATGTCTGGTCTGGTCTGGTTGTCCATGTCGCTAGTGAGCTGGTACAGACTGACCAGGGCCTCGCGTGTAAAACACTCCCTCTCTCTGTACCTTCTCAGAGACTCACAGACTTGCCTCTCATTGGCCTCACCAGTCACCTAGAACCCAAACAAAAGAACATCATTCATGACTCTGTCCTCTGCACAGATCTGAAAGCATTGCACAGGTCTTAGCTGGAAAAACCCACGTCTTGACATCACAGATGTGTCCGATCCAATGAGGCAAGTCACAGACAGCAATAAAGGTGAGACGTGTTTCGTGGCACCCAAATAAATCAGCTCACCTTCAGGTTGTCCATCGCCGTCAGAACATCGGACGAACCAGCCCCAGTAGCCAGCAGCCCCAGGAACACCAGACCACACCTCCCGTGCGCAAAGGCCTGGACCGCCCCTTCAGTCACCCGCTTTCTGCCAGACACATCCAGAGACACGAGAGCCGGGAGAACCCCAGGGTCCCCCTCCAGAAGAAGCCTCACCGCCTGATCCACCTCACACTCTTCGTCATCCCCCGCGGAGGACAGGGCAGATGCAAAACGATCATCAGAGAGATCCAGGTGCCTGAGGGCGTGGAGCTGGCCGAGGACAGAGATCAACATGGACGAGGCCATGTCCAGCCGCCTCATGCCGTGGGCCGTCAGGTATCTCAGGGTATTCCGGCACCCCAGCAGGGCACTCAGCTCAGTGACCGGGGTGCTGGAGATGTCCAGCCCCTCCAGCTTTGGGAGTGTACTGATGTCCTCCAGAGTGGGGTCTGTGAGGTCCGTGTTGGCCAGGTTTAGGGTCCTCAGGCCCTTCAGGGAGCTGAATGCCACTTGGGCTCCTTCCTCCACCTGAAGGGACTCCCATCCCATCTGCAGCCCCCTCAGAGTGAGCCTCTGCAAGCTGGCTCTGCACTCCGGGTTGGAGGCCAGGCCTGAGAGGATCTGGGCCCCGGTAAGGCCCCCAGACACCCAGGAAGCATCCAGCTCCTGCAGTCTGTGAGGGCAGAGGGCATGGCGGAAGGCCTCCGCGGAGAGCGGAGCGTAGCGAATACTTGCTTGTCTCAGACGAAATTGTTCGCAGTTGCGGAATATGCTGACAGTTCTGTCATTCAGAGTGCCTAGAGAATAAAGGAAGATGTGAGTAAGGTAGGCCATTTGTGCTTATATTCTCTGGTGTCCAACCTACTACTTACCATTGACGGTCATCTTGTTCAGTATCTGATCTGCCATCTCTTGAGGGAGCAGTGGGGTCCCGCGGAGCGTCAGGGAGCCGTTCGGTCCTGTTCTGCAGAGGCTGTCCAGGCTGAGACAGACCTGGGCCAAACACAGCTCAGACAGAGCCGCTGGATAGGACTCCTCAGCCTGCAGTCAAACACACAGCTGGTTTTACCCCGCACCTGATGCAAGCCCAGTTGACTGAATGGCCAGTGGTAGGCAACATTTCCTTATTGCAGAGTCTAAATCAGGGGTCTCCAAACAGTTCCACGGAGGGCCGAGTGTCTGCAGGTTTTAGTTTTTTCCTGTAAATTGGTTCCAGGTTTAGACCTAAATAACCAGATGAGGGTAGATCTAACCAATCAGTGACATAATTAATCAATCAAGTACAAGGTGAGAGTGAAAACCTGCAGACACTCGGCCCTCCGTGGAACGGTTTGGAGACCCCTGGTCTAAATGAACAACAGCATTTACTTTGGCAGCCTGTCTTACCTACTTTGTAAGTTGGTTTATTTTGAATAAACGTTATTTATTAAATAAACTCAATAGTCTACTTTCCCGGCCAATCACCATATTACTTATTCAAGACATAACAACGTGCGCACATTCATACCCACGCTGGTATCGATTGATTGAAATAGGTTCTGCGACACGGCTTGTTTCTAATTTTACCCACAACAGAGAGGCCTGGCGGATTAAGGCAGTTAGTCCATTTAAATCACGTTCTAATCCTACAGATCTCTTAAACAAAGTGAACAAAAGCAAGGCATGATCTCTAGAGCGAAGTGGACAAAAGCAAGGCACTTGCTATTTTACGTGGATAGCAAGGTAACACGACATTGAATTCTACAGGGGGTAATAACTCACTCACCATTTTTTTTAAATACAAATATTTTGACAACACTTTCCAAACTCATATTACATCCATAACAACCATTACTGTTTGCAGGGCAAGACTGTCTTCGGTGAATATTCCGTTCGTTTTTCGTCTGTTGACTCAGGTATAATCCAACTGCAAAGTATATACTTTCTTAGAAACGACTGTAGAGGATAATGTGCCATAAGTGGATTCTCGTCGTCTACCGCGTTGCAATTGGTCAGCAGAAATCAAACGCCACCCAATGTTTACTTCACATCAAAGCTGTTGAAATATCTTGATGATGTTGTGAGATGACAGCCATTCGTTTTGTTTGCATTATATAATAAAATGCTGAATTATTTATAGATTGGGATTTAGTAACTTTTGCTTGTACCCTGTGTATATAACGTTTTTAATTAAGAGTCAGTATCTATTTTTGCCACAAGGAGGGGCCAAAGGCATCAGGGAGAAATGACCAATAGGCTTTTTAGGATTTTATTACAGACTAAAGCAGCAGCTATGTTTTCTGGTGTCCCCACGAAACTTCAAACATGACGTTAAGTTGTTGACATTAGTTGACAGGTAAGTTACAATAGACATTTTGCTCTTTGAATTAATTTATTGACCTCTGATTCAAAAGTTGCTCCCAATATTAATAATAAAAACCAGATGATTGAATATTGCATCTACAAATATTTCAATGCACAGTTCAACTGTATGTGTGTGTGCATGGGCTATTTTTAAAAGATTGTTCTGGGAATTGTAGGCTTAACTTTAGCTGAACTGCAGTACTGATACTGCCCTCTGGGTAAAGTGGAAAGATTCCAGACCAAATCCATGGCCTCCTTGAGGCCCTTCCTGTTTTTTTTTTTTTAAATAACTAGGCAATAAAAACAGCTGAGCTATAAGCAGTAGGCAGTATTAGATGTATTGCCAGGGGTCAGAGAGAGAATGGCATCTTAACACAAATGACCCACTGAAGGCCATTCAAAAGTGAAGACATTTTCTAAACAACTGAATGAAGATTACAATTCTGTTCAAACAATTATTTGCAAAAACAATGGTGGTATGGGGAATAACTCAAAGTTATTTATTTTGCGCAATTCAATTAGCTGTGCACGTTTCTTAACCCCATGCCATCAGCGTTCATGTCAGCTCGCAAAACAAACAGACATCTTAATGTTTTGGAATTGGATCAAAAGTCCCCCAGCTGTTTCAAAAAGATCTGGTGCTAAAGCCCAGGAACCTAAGGCCTAACTATGCCTCTGGGTTAAACCACTTTTTTTGCCCCATGTAAAATAAAATAAGCCTTGAATATAGAGCCCTGCTGGAAAAATGTGATGTACAATTCTGTGTTTATTGCTGCAATTTCTTTGTAATAACGCAGAAGGGTCTGTGGTAAATGACCAAATACCAAAGCCAGGAGCTGTTCTTAGGCACAACGCACATAGTGCTTGGACACAGCGCCTAGCCGTGGTATGTTGACAACGTCACACACTCCAGAGAAGTCTTATTGCGACTGTTTCCATCATAAGGACATTTCTAGTAACCTATTTTCTATAGTAATTTGCTTGTCTAAATGAAGTTGAAAGATGTTTTATATAGAGCACATGCCCAAACCATATAAACAGAGTGTCTTCAGGTAGGGGATGTAAGCTCCGCCCTGGTGGGGAAAGGGTTCTATATAAGTGGGGAAAGCTCTTGCTGACAATACGATCATAAGGACAGTTAATATGCTTTATCTATTAGCCTGGATACCCGGTAAATGGTTTTGTTTTTCATGGCTCACATCTCTCTTTTATTTATTATTCTTGGACACATTCTCTGCGCTCAGATTCGTTCTTGTGTGCTATTAAAATAAATCTCATTAATCCTTGGCCAAGGGATCGTGATACACGTCTTATTGAAATATCACTTCGCCTTTTAGAGTTATTTGAAGGGGAGGAAATCTCCTCCAGGCAGCTACATTTAAGTGAGACTTCTCAGCGTCCCACTGGATGATTATCAATTTAAAAGCTGTCTTAGTAACAGAATTAGTCAACTGTCTCTATCCAGACTCCAGACAGTAATGAGCCCCATTAGCTAAGTGGCTCTATTTTTTTTATGCAGGGTTATTTTCCTTTTTTGATTTGTATGGTTTTGCATCCCTGGTGAATATCATTAGCTGGCTGGGTGTGCTGTGACAGGTTTGGTTTGAGGGTTGGAAAGGATAAATGGATCTCTACAGAGATTCTTAACACAGTGGATGTGTCTCACTGTCACCGAGACCCCGGTGGTAATTGAAGGTTACACACATTTTTTCCAAGAGTCTTCCGAGCTGTGCACACGTCACGGTGGTCAAAGACTCCTTTCACCTCTTAAGTAAAGCTCTGATGGTCCCACGAAGGACCACCGGCCATCCCCAGAGCTTGGCTTTGGCAAGTCCCTGAATGTAGTCTCTTCAGCGAGGCCAAAGATCTCACCTTCTCCCTTTCTGCTCCTGACGGCGGTGTCTCTCTGACGGAGGGCAACGTGTGTGGATAACTGGCTAGGTCAAGTTTGAGGTTTTATGGCTCAGACAGGAAGTCGGGAGTGACAGGAAGACTCCGGGTGGATCACCTGCATGACCGTGCACACACACACACACACAGGCACACACTCACGGACACATTCACACACAAAGGCCAGAATGTACAGTACATAGATTATAATAAGAGTTTGTAAAGCTGTGGACTTGGAGCATTTCAACAGCTGCAGACAGAGCTCTATGTGTTGGGTCTGTCTTTCATCACCTCCCTCCTTGATATACACACACACCTTTAGGAGAGGCCCCTGTACTCCAACGCAAATATTAGAGAATCTGTAAAGAATGTACCTTGGCCCTCCTGTGGGAAACTCTGTCTGTTTTCACTGCTGTAATGTACCATTGCACTTGCATAAAGACTGGAGAAACACATGAAAATCATGGGAGGCGGTCTCATAACTCACTGTAGAGAGAATAAGAACTGGAAGACCTATATAGAATGTGTACTGCATGCTCTATTACATGTGGCGCCTTACATATATTGTGGGTTTACACGCAAACCCAAATTTCCGTATTTTCTCCAACTAATTGATATTTTAATGAATCCATCCTTCACGTCTAATATTTTTGAGAGCTCTCCTGTTTGGTAAAAAACATTATTCAATAGAAATATTGTAAATAGACTGCTTGCATGAATTAAACCCAATTAAAACCAATATGAATCATTAAAGAGCCAACATTTTGTCATGTGCACCTTTCTGACTTTATACATGTTAGTCCCAAATGTCTCTATATTTACACCATTGTAAAAACTAGATATTCTGTTGTATTTTTAGGTCAACCCGGAACGGATAACGAAGCACTGGTTTTGTTGCTGAGTTTTGGTGGTTTTTTGATGCAGTGATTTATTAAGAAAATGTATTCTTAATAGATCGTTTAAATGATCAGTTAAGATTTGAACCATTTTATATTATTCTCACACATTTCATGCATTTATATTCATATTCTATTTTGGTGTTTTAATTTGTCCTATACAATGAATCCACTCAACAATCAATCTGTCAACATCGAGTCAAATAAGTCAAAATCTAATGGTCAGATCTGTCAACATCTAATATTTATATCTGTAAACATCTAATGGTCAAATCTGTCAACATCTAATAGTCATATCTGTTAACATCTAATAGTCATATCTGTTTACATCTAGTAGTCATGTCTGTCAACATCTAATAGTCATATTTGTCAAGATCTAATAGTCAAATCATACTTTCTGTTGCACCTCCACATTGCACACAAAATATCTCTACCTGTTACTTTATAGCTTTGATTCCAAATGTAATTTTACTGGTTGATACATTGGTTAAATGTTTGTGGCGAAGTTAGATGAGCAACAGGCACTCAACAGATCAAACAATCCTAATTTTTATTGAACTATGAACTCTTACCAGGTGAACAGAATAACTTACTTTGGTGGTCCACACCCCCTTGTTTTCATTGGGCCATAGTCTGCTCCAATGAGCTTCAAAAGAGTTAATCTGCCTTTGGTCCAAAACAATAATAATGGTCAGATTGAAAGACAAACGGAGAGACGTTTCATGATAACAGATCCTTTGTTTTAACAATGTGCTGAGGCTGTGTTTATTACCATTTACATTTGAATTTATTAACAGCATTGGTGTATAATTAACATACAGTTTGTGTTTTAAGGAGATGTTAAAATAATGAAGCATTAATAGGTCACATAATTAAATAATAAATATAATTTGTCCAAATACTGATGTAGGAATTGCAGATTGTCTCTTCCCGTTCTGAGTAATTGCAGTATTGGTTGGAGTCTATGAACATGTCTATAAATGTACAAAGATCCTGCTTGGTTTATTCAAAATGGTTTCTATTAAAATCTGGTGACTGGTCGTGCTACAGCTGTCATTGCTTAAGCCTCGTCCCTTGCAATGTGGTTGAATCATTTGTCAATGACTGCACAACCACAGTCATCCAAACACTGAAACTCCCCACCGTCCCTTAAAACTGACAGAATACATGTTATGAGTTCATCTTGATGTGGCCACTGTACCGATGATAACAGCACCTTTATTTCAGTCCTTTCCATATTGAATGTAATAGATGGTCCCACTCTTCTATAGGATGGGTTACCCCCAGACCCAGGCTTGTTCTACTGGTGATTATAGACCACAGAGAGTCGTGACTATTTCAATAAAAAATACATCGAACCCAAGCACTTTTGAGTGGAAAGAATGTAAATTTTTCTGTATTTATAAGGAAGAAAGGAAAAAATATAACTTGGAAATTTGGACAGATTCCACCCCGGTTCCCCTTCGTGTACTCTCCCCCCCCCCCCCATTCTGTCTGGCGCTCAGCAATGTGTTTCTCATTGTCCTGTGTCTCTCTCACTAACTCTCTGCCTCGTCTGCATTTTCTATGTCTCCGAAACCACGCAGAACTAACCATATATCCTGTTCTTTTTTTCTAATGCTTGTTTTGACTCTGGCTTCTATAGGACATTAATCAACCCCCAAAAAAGACTTTCACACAACATACAGGACATAAGTCAGCTATGAAAAACAACACATAGTGAATAAATAGAAAAAAAATATGTTAGGGAGCTTAAATCAAAAGCATCACATAATTGATAAATTGCAATGGGATTAAATGCTTACATACAATCTGACAATCACGGATATTTACACACCTTGCTAAAATATGAAGCCCTTTACGTTTGACGACTTATAAGTATCAACGCCATACAGTACAATAGGTCAGTTGTTTGCATTTGTTCTCCGTGGAAATTGATGGGTGCCACACCTCCTGCTCTAATTCTAGTTGCTAGTGTGGTCTAGACTTTCAAAGTCTCTAAAGGTTCGATAATCTGTCAGGGAAAACCTGTCGTCTGCGCTCACATCAGCTTCCCAACTACTTTTCCACCTCAGACAGTGAAGTCACCCAATGTCTGTACTCCAGGTCCGTGATTGAGGGGGCGAGCGATACAGGCAGCACTGTACACATGCTGAGGGATTAGCTTGCCTTTCCCAGTCTCATTCAATGGGTCTAACCATCATGCGCACTCCTTTCATGGAGTAGAATCCTCCACCGTAGTCGGCCCAGAAAATTCCGTCCTGGAACTTGCTGCGGTAAACCCCGCCGTTGTACCAAACGCCGTTCAGATTCGCCTGTCCACAGGAGTTGTACCACCAGCCCCCCTTATGGAAGTGTGCACAGTTACCTGCGTGGAAATGACATACACAGACCTGAGGCGTGTAGCACTGTATGTCTTCCGTGTTCAGCCCACAGTCTTATTGATTCATTGATTAGATTGTCGTACCTGAGAAGGCGTCCTTGTCCCTGTCCAGGGAGGTGAATTGCTTCCCGTTGTGACTACTGAGCGAGTCGCCAGCGTTTCCCTGGTATGTTCCCAGCCTCAGGCGGTAGCCTTCGCTCTCCGGCTCCAGGTGGAAGCTGCTGTACTCGGCATAAACCTTCTTCCCAACCCAGTCCTCCAGCTCCACCAGAAGCCTGTAGTCTCCCTGCTTTCCTAAGTTGTAAATGCCCAGCAGTCCCAGCCAGTACTCGCCGTCTATGTTGCCAAATCCGTTCTAAGACCGGGGGAGGGAAATACAACGTTTATTGTTGGTTTGGTGTTGTCGGAGGATTTGTAAAAAGAAATCGGTATCAATCAAAATGGGGGATAATGTAAATCAACTTTTGTGACAACTACATTTGGCAGATACAGTGAGTGCAGTAATCTAAGCCATTGGTCTGTCCTAGTGAACATCTAGAAGTGTGTTTGGCCATGATAACAAATAATACAACAGAAAAATGATAATACATTTGGGGAATTCATTTCAGATTTTATTATTGCACTGTCATGAATGTGACATTTGGTTTTAGTGTAACATTTTGAAAGAGCTCCTGTCCTCTGAGGGAGGGAAGGAGTTACGACAGTTTAGGGTAATGCTCCTTTTGATTCAGAATAGCTCCCTGGCCAGTAGTTATGTAGTTCAATCCCTCCCTTAGGTAACGGGGGTTATAGACATACATCTTCAAGCATTTACACAGTATCTTTTATGACAGAGACAGTAGGGAAAGATGGAGGAGAGACATTTCAACCTCATGCTGTACCAGTACACATGCAACCAGAGGCAGCCCCCGGGACCACTGGACCCCTCCGGGCCTAGGAGACCCATCCACCTGTGGTGGCTGACCCAGAAGACGTAGGAGAACCACCCCCGAATCCCCCCCACCCCCCTCCCCATCAGTTAAAATGCTAAACAAAGTGAAATGAAAAGGTTTCAAACCATACTTCTTTAACAAATAAGCTTCAGATTTTTTGTTTTATGAAAGATTTTCATAAAACAAAATGTTTGCGCCTCTGAGAACCACACTAGACATCCAGGTGACGTGCTCCCTGCACACCATGTATGTCCACTGGACGGACGCATCGGTGACCTAACAGCCGCCAGATAAAAGCCTGACATAATGACCAGGTTGCCACAGCATAATTCCCCACCCTACTAAACCTCAGTGCCCAAGACGTTACACAAATGGCTGGTGGAAACAATGAGGCTGGTCTAAGTACAAGCTTAAAGTCCCAGGACATGTGGCATGACCTCCTACTGCCATGGGCGTTGGAGCAATAAGCCAATATCTCTGCATGTGTTGTCGTCTACAGTCGGTATACGTCACCATCAGTTCAAATTGTTTTATACTGAACATTTAGGCCTTGTAATACAAATTGTCCTGCCCCTTGCATCCCCTCCACCTTCATGGCCCAAGACCCACGGAATACCAGTAACGCTGGCAAAAGACACTTCAGCATGTCAAAAGTCAGGCAAAAAATACGTCCCTAAAAACAGCCCATTTTTGGATTTCTTTGAACCCGGCTGTACAGAACATGTTTAAGGGGATTTCATAATAATAAAACCAGAATTGTATTTATCTTTACAGGTGGCAAAATAGTTAAAACCAAACCGTGCCACTTATGTAGATGACTTGTGCCATGTCCTAAGAATTTCATTGCTCAGAACGACACTGTTATTTTGTGCCATTTGACAATGAAAGACTTTGATCATTAAGCACCACGCCTAGTCGTCTGATGGGAGAGCGTTTGTTCCACAAGTCCAATCACTGTCGGCTGGACAGGGGCCTGTTACGTTCGCCCAAAAAACATCAATTCCTCTGTGTTCAATAAGCTGCTAGGGACACCATGCCCCCAGAGGCAATCAGAGTTTTAAAGAAGCATGACTTGTTTTTGCTCAGTTTGTGTGGAGAGTGAAGAATCAGAGAAGAGAATATTTAAAATAAATGTATAGCAGCTGGTGGGCTAGAGGACAAATGGGCTGGAAATTCATATTTGGCTTTTGCAAGGTGTGATTGTATTATGTTTCAGTGAAGAAGTGCCAAACCTCATAGTGTCGTACTGACTGACTGACCAAAAGGAAACTGATGACACTGTGGGATGCACAATGGAAAATAAAATGCATCAATCTTCTATGGTTCATGCTTCCATGGTTCATTTTTCAACCCCAAATAACTGTTGGAATCTCTGATAATGGTGATGATACTGGCCCCTTTGTGTGAGTTGAATGACCAAACTGTCTCATCTGGCTGTTCTCCTCAGAACACTCCAACTCTAAATGGATGTGGTCGAGTTTGGTTTCCCATTGCAAATTAACTAGGCCAGTCGGGAATGATGATGAATGATCTGGAGGGGTTTTGCCCTAAGACTGATGCTGTATGGTTTTGTGTGTGTGTGTGTGTGTGTAGGTGTGTGTGTGCATGGGAACTGGGAACTGTGTATATGTGGTGGATTGGAGGTGGTAGATAAATACTGTAAGTGGTGGTGAAGAGAGAGCGATTAAACTCCAGTTAAACATATGCTAGGTAGCCTGGCAGAGCTACATGGAAGACTAAAATCACTAGCACAAGCAACCAGGCCAAAGCAGATCCAAGGTCATCTTCACATTACAGCATGATGTGCTGGATGGTTCTGGCTAGCAGAGCTTTAGTGGTTTGGAGCGCAAACGTTGGCAACTGAGCAGTGGAACATACCTACTTGACGGCTCCTCTTACATCTCATTAAGGACATTTTAAACTAATTCTCTTCAGCTTTATGGTAATACACAGACACACACTCACAGACACACCTCATGAGACACAAGGCGCCCAGGCCTGGGAGAAAACCCTGAACAACGGACCGGTACCGTTCCGATAGGTCCTACATCAACACCAGTGTCGGCATCACCTTGTAGGCTTCCCAGTTCCTGAAGAAGTTGACCGAGCCGTCTCTTCTGCTCTGAATGACGGTCCAGCCTCCGTTGTCCAGGCCCTGCTCACACCACACCTGCATGGGCCTCTCCGCCTCATCGGGTTTCAGCAGGTACATGCCGCTGGTGCTGTGTCCGGCCTCCTGTGCCTGCAGGCAGTCCCTGAAAGGACCTGGGGAGGACGGGACAATGCATGGATGAAGACAGAGAAGAAACAGAGTAAGAGATGTCACAGTTATAGGCTGTTAATCACAAACCAGATGTAGGCAGTTACACCAGGAAGTTTGTTTATGAACTCATTAACTGTCATGTCTTACCTCTATTGACCTCCATTAATTTTGTGAACATATTTTGAAATACAAATCTTTGCCTAGTGTAAGTCTCAGCAAGCAGTGAAGTATACCAGAGGCACTGCTTCTTCGTGGTCAGGGGGAACCATGTCATTCCCGCCTGGGCTCTATCCATGCCTAGCAAGAGCAACCTGGAGAGGGTTCACTTTCATGCGCAGCTGCCCTCCTATTCCACACGCTTTATTATTCTTGGACGAGGGCAATCTAAATGTGTCAGGTATTTCAGTTGATGAGAGAAATTGCACGGGCAGTTTCTTTTCCTTATCCTTTTTTTCTTTTTTCCTCCTTTCAAACTCAGACATTACAACATTTTGCAACGTCTGAGTCCTTCATGATGGAGACAGCATCAAACCCGACGCTGTCTGAATATGCAAATGTTTCCTAACTTCACAAAATATCAGGCCGAGAAGATAAATAAATATATCGATCTGGAATCGTGAGGGTAATTCAAGTTTCATCCTTGATAGCTTAAAAACACCACCCACCCACCAACTCAACACCCACGCACTCCACCCAACCACCACGTCGACCACCACCAACCAACAATCAATTCCCTCACCCTCTGCGCTGAAGTTGCCCTGCAGAGCCTTTTGCAGCTCCAGGGTGCTTCCCGTGGGTGCTGGCCCTGCTCGGGAGCCCCTGTCTCTGGGGAATGTCCTGCCGTGGTCCCTCTGGATCTCATTGGTGAATCTCGGGATGCTAACCGGAAGGTTCTCTGGTACCACTTGCACCAGCGGTGGGCCCTGAGGATGCTGGCCCTGCCGCCGGCCATAAACCTGCAGGCAGCGCTCCTCCAGGGCACCAATTAGAACCGACTGGTTGTTGACCACGGCGGAGAGCGAGGAGTAACGGGCCTCCAGGTCGCGGTAGCGGGCGGCCAGGCGTAGGGACTCGGCTGTGGCATTGAGGATGCGCCCCTCCAGCTGGGCCAGCTCCAGAGAGTTGTCCCTCTTCCGGATGATCTCGTGGAGCAGCTGCATGTAGAGCTGGGTGACCCTGGAGTTCATGTTCCTGCTCTCCTTCCTCAGCAGCTTCATCTCGTTCACCAGGTTCCCGTCCACGTCCACCACCAGCTTCAGGCTCTCCATTTCCCGTCTCTGTCTGGAAAGCAGGTCCCTAACCCCCGCCACGTCCAGGCGGGTCACGCGGTCCTTGTCCGTGTGTGCGCCCCGGCTGGCACAGATGGGCCCCTTAATCTTCTGCTCGGGGACCAGGAAGGTGTAGGAGCATTTCTTGGGTGGTTCCTCTTTGTCCTCCGTGGCCCTCTGTCTCCGTGTCAAGATGGGGGATCCGAGGCCCTGACTGCTGTCCCAGAACAACCCCCCAAGCAGGACAAACAGGCACCACGCTCTGGCCTCCATGTCAGTTCCTTGGTTCCTCTCCTCCTCTGCCTCCTACAACCAGGCAGACAGTATAACTGGTGCACCTAAAACACAGACAAGGAAAACATCTCAAGAGTAGGCAAGAGTGCCTACTGAATGACCTTAACGGTGAATTCTTAGCTTTGGTGTGTGCCCTCTAGGGCAGACATTTCCTCCAGTTATGTCTTGAGTTAATTCACTTTTGGGTTCTCTTTAATGCTAGTGACCGGTAGGCCAGGCTATATGCTACACGTGCTACACGTCTGGGTTGGTTGAGCTCTTAGGCTCTTAGATCTCCATGTCTGACTAAAAACTTCTCCAAAAGCTTCCAGATTGTGTCGTTGGGCATAGCAGGTATTCTAACTGTATTGAAGGTGTCTGTGAGAAAATGTAGGAGAATCAAGATCGTTTGTGTTTGGCATCTACTTTACTTTATCATGTAAGTTCACTGGGAACACATTCTTATCTTAAGCAATGACATGGGATGAATTTGCGTTAACTGCCCTGCTCAGGGAAAGAACAACTGTTTTTTTTACTGTGCTGGCTCAGGGATTTGATCACCTATACTTGATTAATGATCTAATGCACTAACTGCTAGGATATCTGCCACCTGCAATAAATAAAAGCAATTCAAATTCAAAATAATGATGTGGATGAATTATTAAGACCCTGTGTGTACTGTACAAGCCAGTAAGAAGACAGTTAAGAATCTGCACAATAAACGTAACATTCGCTACCCATTGCAACATTTTGGTTTGGATGTTTGCCATTCCACATCCAGTGGCTGGTGAATGTCTACACATCCATTGTCTTCATATCTAGAAGCTTAGAATAAAATGACAATTAAACTTTAAGACTACACATGGGCACATCTTTAAGGCCTTTTCCAGGTGTAAATTGTAAATTGTGTCATGTAATACATTTGAGTAATCCTTTTATTGTAAATCAGATGTTTATTGTATTGTCAAACAGGTATGTTGTTGGAACTGCACCTAAGACATTCACCCACTGTTGCCCTTGTGTATATGGTTGAGTGACAATAAAGTAAAAGTAAGTAAAAGAAAGTACAATTAACAATGTTTAACTCATATTTCTCCTGACTGGAGACATTTGGGCTTGCTGAATTTTGTATTAAATAAAACCTAAATGTGATGAGACTGGTTAGTGAGAAATATGTTCTCGGTATCTATTTTTGGAGAAATGGTAGCACAATAAAAAATGTAAAAAAAATGATATTCAATAAATGGCTTTGCTTTGCTCAGAGACATCTAGACATTTGACTGTTATTAATCAGCCAAACCCCAAAGAAAATGGAGTCAGCAGAGAAAATGGGCCAAGAAGGTGAAGTAATCCTCACTCATCCAACGCTTGACAACACTACATCAATAGGCTTCCCATCAAAACAAATCCCCTGCAGTCAAACATATTGAGAAAGCTAGGACTCAATGTCTCTTGGATGGAAAAAGCAGTGTGGGCACTCAATCATTTTTGTATGTGGTCTTCTCTGAAATGTTGTACTGGTGTCCTTTTGTAACGTTTTCTAACCATACGTAAGGAGAGCGTTCAAGCTGCATTACTTAAAACAATATTGTTTCCTTGATCACTGTATAAAGATAAATATTTTATGACTGCCATCAATCAGAAGGCAACATTCATTATTCTCTATGAATTTATAAGCCATACAAGTTATGGTATTCAATTCATTACCAGTCCACCAGTAGGAATCCATACATTTCCATTGTATCAGGCTTTCAATCAAAAATATCAAAAAAGCCAAATTTTAACTTACAGATGTAAATTGTTTCATAATGGTGTAGAACTTATGCCAATGAGGCTTGGGTTATGAACATGGGCTATGCACGCTTTCTCTTTCTCTCTTTCTGTTTCTGTCTGTCTCCGTTTCTTTTATCTCACCCTGTCTCTTTCTCACCCTGTCTCTATCTTACACTGTCTCTATCTCACCCTGTCTCAGTCTCACCCTGTCTCAGTCTCACCCTGTCTCTATCTCACCCTGTCTCAGTCTCACCCTGTCTCTTTCTCACCCTGTCTCTATCTTACACTGTCTCTATCTCACCCTGTCTCTATCTCACCCTGTCTCTTTCTCTCCCTGTCTCAGTCTCACCCTGTCTCTATCTCACCCTGTCTCTATCTCACCCTGTCTCTTTCTCTCCCTGTCTCAGTCTCACCCTGTCTCTATCTCACCCTGTCTCTTTCTCTCCCTGTCTCTATCTCACCCTGTCTCTTTTTCACTCTCCTCTATGTAAGCAGTAACCTTTTTCCATCCCCACTTTCAATAATCTGGCATCAATGACCCTTCAGAAATTCCCAAACCCCAATTATAGACACTGACAATGTTTACACGTAAGGCTCAGTGTGAGCATAGCAAGACTATTAATCTAATAGTCCGTTATTACAGCTACGCTTCTCGCTAACTCCCTCCGCCTGCTGGTCTTCATCAAGTCAGCCACATTCAGAGCGTACAAGTTTCCACAGTACATGTTGTACCTCAGGCAGAGGTAGACCGATAACTCATCTATATTAATGAGGTGGTTTGCATCCAGACAGGTCAAACTTTGTGGTAACTGTCGTCCACTGAGCTGGCAGAGAAAAGTATTTATGATGAATACCATCCAGTGGCATCCAGTGCCAGCCATAGTCTTTTGGGGGCCCTAAGTTAGATTTAGACTACAGCATGTTTCCTATAATGATGTCTTTGCTTTAGGGCGGAGAGACAGTTGGAAACTTGGTTACCTGCTCTTCACATTTTGTAATGAGTTATGCCATGATAAAGTCATATCAGAATCCTTTGGATCTCTCTGCAAGTCAGGATCCCTGTGAAAAAGCCTACATGTTGAGTATTTGTCCATCATTTTTGTTTCTAACCCAAATTTTGATATCTTGAAAGTTTTAGTTGAAATCTGTCAATGGTTGTCATAACCACTGACAAACGCTGATGAACAACTGTATTTAAAAATTGCTATTCTTAAAAAAAAAACATTAAACAAAATCCCTAGCCTCTAGACTGAAATGTGTCTGTCCATTTTTTGGCGGTTCTACTTTGACTGAAGTGCGTCTGTCCGTTCATTGGCTGTTCTACTGTGATAAAAGTGTGTCTGTCCATTTATTGGCTGTTCTGCTGTGACAGAAGTGTATCTGTCCATGCATTGGCTGGACCAATGGGAATGTTTGCTCAATCTGGTCTCCCTACATGGTGTCTGATTGTAAGTGAATTAACAGCTAATAAAGGCATAACTACCAGTAGGATTGTATTATATGATTACAGATTTGTGAATATATCAACAATTAATTGTGGTGAATGTAGAAGCTTTGGGAAAATCATTTTACAATAAAACAAGTCATTTATGATCACAATTCAGCAAAAAAGAAATACATAATGATAACGGACAATAATAATGAGACAATAGACCGCACTTTGGGAAAATCCATAAAACAACGAACTATACAACCCATTAAGATGACAGTTAATGATCTATAAGCCTAAAGCATCTCTTTTGTGAACAACATCTTGACAAGAATGTACCATTGAGGAGGACTTTCTTGAAGACAGAAAAAGAAAGTATGTACGCACCGGTAGTAAAGTCAGCCCGTGTGGGACCGCGTTGTGTGTTGTTCTGCTGGTCCTTGTCAGAGGCGCGCGGGGGACGACGTCTCCATCTCAGCTGTGGCTCCTGTACAGACGCATGCTCTTCCCTGTCAGGCCCCCTACTTAGCACTGGTCTCGGTTTCTGTCTCACCGGCACTCAACGCAAACACATGAATACGGACTCACAGTAGGATGTAGGCTGGTCCATGAAGAGATAGCTAGCCTAGGGTGCTTGTGGGATTTGCACTGCAAAGTGGGAGGTTGTCTTGCCTACTAGCTCTGATGTCATGCTGCTTCTAAAGAATAACAAAACTCCGGTTTCAACTGCTAATGAAAGGAAGGAAGGACGGAGGGAAAGGGAAAAGAAAAAAGAAAACAAAATCCACAAAGCCGGACGGCCGGGGATGGATTTTTTCGGCTGATGACACTTACTCCCGCTCTGGGTCACACGCACATACTTAGTCGCTGTTGCGGTCACGTCTTAGCACATGGTATTTGTTTCAATCGTTTAATCTTGTGGTTTCACTCTGAAACGGTCCCATATATCGTGTTATCAACAGCTCACTCTGTATCACTTTCATTTGACTAAAGTTCTTCCAACATGTCTCTGTCATACATACTCTATCAAAACCCTGTTTCTGTTTCTAGAAGTCCCCTCAGAAGAATTAATGATCTGGCCTATCCCTGTGGGTTTGCTGTTGTTAAAGTGTTGTCTGTGAGGGAGGGTTATGTTTTCATTTTGTTTGTCCAACAAGGCACCCTGTGAATTGTGGCCATCTCAGGCTATTTGCAGCTGTGTTTATTTGGTTATGGACACAATAAGTGGAGTCTTAGAAGACAATATGGGCTTTTTTCGCAAAAGGTTTAGATATAAAATAGGGAGGACATACTTTTGAGTGTGGGAGAAGGGTATCACGTGGATGATACTTGGATAGGGGATTTCTGAACATTTCTTGACTGACATTTCTGTTTGTGTTTTTAGTATCTTTGAAAGGTGGTTATTTGTGTATCAAGGGAGGTATATAAATAAATGATATCCAAATGTATTTGACTTGAGAAGAAATTCTGTATAAAAGTGAAAGACACTAAGCGTATGGAATCCCTTGACAGTAATTGATTTCTTTGTTATTCAATCCCTCCTTCAAACCTTACAGTACCCTGTTACAAAACAGACATTTTATATGCCACCGCCCTCAAGAAAATGAGTTACATGGAGGGAAATGAAGGCAATACATATTTTATTGCCCACTTAGAATAATTTTTGAGTTTGGGACTTTTGGGGTACATTTTAATTTCATATCAATTTACAGATCTTTCTCCTCCAACATATGAAAGTATGAATCAGCCACAGGGAATGGATTTATTGCCAATGCTTTATATAATTATAAGCAGTGATGGATATTAAGCAAGTCTGCTAACAAGGCTAATACTTTTCGGACTGGGCTGGACGCTAGAACCCTTGAGTTCCATCTCAGAACATTTGTGCTTCAATTATTTCAAGCAACAACAGACAAGAGCCTTGAACAAACTAATTTAATTTCTAATGTCCACGAATGGGTGTTACCATGAATGGGTATAATCATGTCTTATGGTCTAGACATGTTTCAGTGTTTGGGATAAAAATTTATCTTTACAAAGAGAGATTTGTACATCTATACACTGGTTTGCTGAAACAAATATTGTTCTGTATGGATAGTTTTACCTGGTTGAAATGCAATGTTCAATGAAGGAGTGTAAAACGAAATAATCTCTGCTCATGCACGAAACTGTAGCTTCTCCTAAACCTAAGGCATATGTGCTCTCTGCTGGCAAAAAAGTGTAATTGCATGTATGTGTGTGCGTGTGTTTGTGTGTTTTCGACTTAACTATATAACTGGGACAATGATATCTCCAATTTGTGGTTAAATCACAAAACATGTAAATTTTTCCTATTCTCGTTATTAAAAGGCATTTGTCAATTTAGAAATAGTGTTATCGGCCTTACTGGTTATGTTAAAGTTTTGGGTTAGGCATTAGGGCTAAGTTAAGTTGAGGCAGAAATGTTATTAAGGTTATGGTTAGAGTTAGGTTATTGCTATGGTCACGGTAAGGGTTAGTAAGGATTGGCCATGATAAGGTTTGAGGTAAAATGTACAATTAAGGTTTCTGTTAAGATTGGGCTACGTTTAGAATTAGGGATCAGGGACTTTCGTTGTTCGGGCCCCCACAAGGACTGAAAAACAAACACGTATGTTGGCTTGTGCTTGCATCTGAAATTGTGTGCTGTCCGTACATTCCAAATACATAGATGGCGCTACTACACTTTTAGCTGATCTACACCGTGATGCTCACACAGCTGGTTTCAGAAGAAGAAGAGACTTGCTAGGCGCGGAATGATTACGTTATTTGTTTGTTAGGCACTTGTAGCAAGCCGACTTGTAGCCTTCGTTCATTATGGCAGCACATGCTAGTGAGCTTGAAATTGCGAAGAAAAATTTAACTGAAGCAGTTGGTGATAATGTTAAACAGTAAGTTTGCATCATTGGTTTATGTTTGGACTTCCTCGTTTTGCATGTTCACACATAGTATAGTGTTTCATAGTACATAGGATAGTGTTTCTGTACTACTAGCTACGTGTTTTGCTTGCATGCTGATGAATGTTTAGCTGGTTTCCCTTCATTCTTTTTTTCATCAATTGCACAGTTACTGGGCGAACTTAAAACTGTGGTTCAAACAGAAGATCAGCAAAGAAGAGTTTGACATTGAGGCACGTCGCCTTCTGACACAAGACAACGGTTTGTGGACATATTATTCGATTTGTGTGCCTGTTTCTGAGGGTTGATCCCGGCATTGGGCTTTTCCAATCTACATGTTTTTATGCCTACCTTCATGGAGGATGTAATATAATGATTTGTACGAGTACTGTGAAAATGGTATACTCTTTCTATATCATGTTGTCATTTCCTCAAAATCTAAATCGCCTTGTGGTTAGTGCACTATAATAAATTTCAAAGCCTACTGTCTCCATTTTCGTCCATACAGTTCATGTCCACAATGACTTTCTGTTGGCCATTCTTACACGCTGTCAGATCATCGTCTCCACACCAGGTAGGATTTCCATAGAATGTATCAAGAACTTGTAAAGTGAAATTTGATTACTTAAAAAAAAAAAATATATATATATATATAAATTGGCATTTGCACATGAAAGCTAAATGCAACCCTTTCCCAGAGGGTGCTGGATCTTTGCAGTGGACAGGTGGCTCTGCCTCTAAGCCTGGCAAGCCAGCCAAAGGAAAAAAGAAGTTCTCCTCAAGACAGAAATTTGATGTGAGTCTTCTGTTGGCAATGGGACGTGCCATTGAAATGGCAGACCTCTCTTAGCATTGACTTGTAATGCTCTGTGTGTTTCTGTGCATGTGTGTGGCCCATTTGGTCCTCAGCATCGTTTCCAGCCCCAGAACCCTCTGAGTGCGGCCCAGATCTTCAACCCTGCCGGAGAAGAGGAGGAGCTCAGGCTCAGTGCCCACACCCTGTTGCTGCCCACTCGGGGGCAGCTGGAGGCTCGCATGATGGTCACGGCTTTCGAGCTGGGCCTGGATAATGTCACTGAGGACGCGGTCAGCTCCATGACCCATGCTGTGGAGGTATGTGTTTCAAGGGGTCGGGAGACTGGGATGTGTCTGTTCCAGCAGGCCGGGGAGCCTTTGCCCACTGAAGTTATTTACAATTCTGAACTCAGAGAAGTGGCTTTGTGTGTAAATGGGAAGTAATAGATGTAATAAGCTACATTGAACTTTTAATTTTAATATTACCTTGCATGCCCCCATTCCCCCCCCCCGCTACTCTGCCATTCCCACCCGCTACTCCCCCCCGCTACTCTGCCATTCCCACCCGCTACTCTGCCATTCCCCTCCCGCTACTCTGCCATTCCCCTCCCGCTACTCTGCCATTCCCCTCCCGCTACTCTGCCATTCCCCTCCCGCTACTCTGCCATTCCCCTCCCGCTACTCTGCCATTCCCCCCACCCCTGCGCCACTCTGCCCCCCCCGCCATGCTACTCTGCCCCGCTCCCAGGAACACAGATGACACTCACCTGTCGTTCTTTGACTAATACAGAACCACCTGAAGGATGTTCTCACTGCTGTGGTGTCCAGAAGGAAGGCCTACCGGCTGCGTGACGGCCACTTCCCATACGCCTTCGGCAGTGATGTCACTCCACAGCCCTACCTGAAGAACAGCCTGGCAGCCTACCACATAATCAGTGAGGGGTAAGGAGGTCAATTGGTTGTCTGCGACTCTCAGCTGCTGTTAAAAAATGGTACAGTATCAACAACTTGTACCAGTAAATGGGACATAATCTAACTAAGGATAATAAATAAATTTCTATGCAATTATTAGGGAAATAACATAAGAAATACTGCTGAGCACACAAATCAGATAAAACAAAGCTAACGACAAACGACTACCACAGTATCTCTGACATTTTAAGTTAAATCTGCCGAAAATAACACTTGAAAAAGATGGACATATAATAACTCCTCTATTAACCAGTGTGGACCCCATCAACTCTCAGAACTCGGCATGCATCGCCCACCATAGTAGTCCCAAACATTGTGCCCAGTACTCTCCTTTTGCAGGTTTCACGACACCACACTGTTGATCCCTTTGGGTCAACTAAACATACCATAGCTCGCTTGTAGACACACCCAAACATATTTTCTCTAATTTTTTGACCAGAACCCACCACTAACAAGGCTATTTTGCTCCCACGCCTTCCCCAGCCCACCACCCAGTGCATCTCTCCAGGCCCCTCCTCCGCCTCGGGTATCACCAGATGATGCAGAGCAGCAGGCTGCTCTCCTGTTGGCCTGTTCGGGTGACAGTCTCCCTGTGCCCCTCCCTCCTATTTGTATGTTTGATATCCTGGAAGCGTTGCAGGTGAGAAACACAGCCTCACTATGACATGATAAACCTTCATCGGAAATCATCACCAGCACTGGTGTTTGTAATGGTAAAGAGTGGTGAGCACCGGGTATATTGTTCATGTTATTCCTCGCTAGGTCCACCGGGGTGTGATGCCCTCTCACACCATGTATGCCCTGAACATGGAGCGGATCCTGTCCCGGATCTGGCACCCCAGTCACGAGGAGCTGGAGCAGGACCATGTCCACCGCCAGCGCCTTGCCAGGAAGGACGGTCTCCTCGTCAGCTGAGACACAGACTGCCAGGCGGACAGACTGACACATGTTAGGTGGAGCGACGACGGGGTACTGTAGTGCATGCTGACCAGTGGAGAGATGGACACGTGTTGTGTTGTGGAAAAACTGTCTTGAAGCAGGGAGAGAGGATTATATCTAGATCTGGATCCTGCACCACTAGGCATACTCTGTAGAGGCAGTGGTTCCTCTCCAATACTCACCACAACTTCACGCTAGTTTCAGTGACTTTTGGAGATGGTTGGTGAGTATGGCCCCAGCATAAGATGCAGTCAAGCTGAAAGAGGACTACGATGGAAGACTTTTGTGTGTTCAGACATATCTTGTCACTAATATGTTTACACATGTCCTTCCCATAACCCTCGAGACTTTTTTTAAATGCACTGTTATTGTTTATACAAGGAGAAATTAGTATGTTGGCTCTAACCTTCTGGTGAAGTTGTTGTTTCAGGTCATTTGTCTATGATAGTATTACATTTGTTATAGTTCCTATGCCTCTGCTTATAAATACTGCAAATACTGAAGATTGATGTGCTCTTCTAGAATTATGCCAGGTCACATTAGGTTTTGTCCACTGTGTTATAAAACATCACAATATGCACTCAAATATGTATGTATTCTTTTGTTTTCTTTTTTTATTCAACAAATATTTTATAGCTGTAAAAAATAGCAAAATCATTAAACTTCTGCCAACACCAGTCTCACTATAAATTAATTGTTTGTCATTTGTATCTATTTTGCATCTCGTTTATCTTCCATTCCATCTTGTATGACAATAAGGAAAAAAGTAATTTAGGTTAATTGTCAAGTGCTAAACATTACTTGTGTTTGTATACTAACCTGTAAAAATGTATACAGGTTAGTGGTCAATTATTTGCCCCCTTTCCAGTTTGTTTTTATTTTTAAATGTAATTGGACACAATAGGTGGTCTGTTCTAAAACCTTACATATATATCAACCTACAAATAGCTCTTGTATACATTTTTTATTTTAAAAATATTTTCAAATGAAACAACAACACCACTTTCTCAAAACAAAAAAGATTGTATGAATACACTGCAACTGGTTGTACCACCCTTAGCTGCTATGACTGGAAACAAATGTTTCCTTCAGTTGTTTGTTTTTACAATCACTGTGGGGGAAGATTGGTACACTATTCCATGAAGATCGACTTCTATTTCATTTAGCTCAGTTCATTTCACCCTCAATTCTGACCAGGCTGTTGAGAAGCATCCCCATATCAAGATGCTCCTCCCACCATGCGTCATCGTAGGGATGGTTTTAGCCAGGTAATGAGCTGTACCTTGTTTTTGCTAGATGTAGTGCTTGGCATTCAGAGCTAATAGTATGATTTTGGTTTAATCAGACCAGAGAACCTTTGTCATCATGCTGTCAAGAATACTTAAAGTGCTGTTCGGCAGATCCCAGGATGCATGTCACATGCTTCACGCTGATAAGTGGCTTCTGTCTTGCTACCATAAAGGCCTGATTGACGGGAGTGCAGCCGAGATGGTTATCCTTCTGGTTGCTTTTCACATTTTTGCAGAGAAACTCTGTTCGAGAAGCGCTGTTCGTGATCACAGAAGGGCTGACTATCTATTGGTCAAAATAATTCTCTGAGGTCTTTGGAGTTCCTTGGATTTCAAGACATGGTCTTTGCTCTGACATGCACTAAAAAGTGTGAGACCTTATATACATGTGTGTCCTTCATAATCATGACGTCAATTAAATATGCCACAGGTGTACTCAAATTACCATGTGTCATGCCAAAGGGTTTGAATACTTATGTATATGAGTATATGAGGTATTTCAGATATACATTTTCACAAAAATGGCACATATTTCTGCTTTGTATTTATGGGGTGTGTAGAAGTTCATAGGAGTATATGATAACAAAACGTGGAAAAAATTAGCGAGTCTAAATACTTTTCGAAGCCAGTTGCTGTATGGCATAAGCAGTAAAACAATACTTTTCTAACTCGTCTTTCGTTGGTGTAGTAAACAATGTTGGCAATGGTATGATATGTTTGTACCAATATTGAAGAAAAAATATTCTGTATTAAATATATTTTAATGTATGTTTTTATTAAATAAAATAAGCTAAGTTTCACTACTACATTTTCAACTGGACACTTTAAGGCACACCCCCGCAGCGTAGCTGCTCTTATGAGCTCTTGCCATATTTGGCTCGCTAGCTGCGCATTTCCGACGAGTGTCCAATCGTTTGTCGAGTAGCACTGTCCACTACCGAGCGCTTATACTAGACTGGAGTGACTCAGTCAATGGTTTGTCTGTCCCTATTTCACGGTCAACAAACAGAATTTCTTCATTGTTCATCCCAGACTGAACTAGTAACCTATTTCTCAGCAATTAAAAATACATTTAAAACCCGATCTATAATAATAAAATATAAAAACAAAACATGTGTGAGTTTTATTACAGATTTTATTTTTCGTTTAATACATACAGTTTCTGAAGTGCTTAAAAGACAGGCATAAAAACAGTATTATGCTAAAGTATTAAGGTCTAAAATGTATTATAGCCTTTCAACAAAGTTGTTATTAATGTAAAAGTTAAGAAAGTAAGGCAGTTTCGTGTCAGACCTAGTACACACACCTGTGAGACAGTTATCGCACAAGATATGGTAAAGCAATTTCTTAAATAGTGTTACATTTTAGGCTACAACTTGTCGCTGGTGAGAAATCTCAGTGCTAGACTTGCTCTATGGACATACTAGACAATGTCAAAACTCGTCACCGTGCAACAGGCATTTGCACAGTTTGGCTTCGGCCACCACTAGCCTATTATATACCGAAGTTATTTTCCCCCCGCAATTTTTAGGGCCACAAATTCGATGTAGGCAAGGGTATCATGCCCCTACAGGAGCTACGTTTGGTCCCTTAATGAAATGTCTATTGCTCAAAACGAAAGCGCAGTCTTTTAGCCATTCAGAACGCTTGAAGCTGTTGCGTCAATATGAGTTGGCATCCGCTGTTAACATGGTCCATGACCTTCTGTTTGAGCAGTGCCAGTTCGTCCCGGAGCCCGTTGGCAGAGGAAATCAACTCTGTGTGTTGAGTTTTCAGGTTTTTGACCCTGTCCTCCAGCCTTGAGATCCTTTCCAGCTTCCTTTTCCGGCATTTGGACGCGGCCACCCTGTTCCTCATGCGCTTTCTCTCGGCTTTTATACGCTCCTGGCTCTCCATGTCTATAGGAGAAAGTGGAGGGGTATCGCCGCACATCTCCGGCACCGTCTGAGGCTCCTCTTTAAATGCCTGCAGCCGTGGGTGCTGGGCTGGATGCTGGGGCTCAATGTGGGTTTGGGATGGGACGGTCGTGTAACTGTCAGAAGAGTGTAACGAAGTAGAATTGACAGCACGATTGAAAGTGCCCAAATTAGTGTATTCCGGTGGTTCGGGGCGCACGGTGCAGCTGTAAGATATAGGACTGTCCGACACACTAGATGCGGATGCCATGCCGTTGGGAGCATTCGTTTGAGTTTCTGAGCTGTCACTGGGCATATGCTGTTGATAATGAAGCTCCGCGAGCGCCCTCACGAAACCCTCGGCAAAACCCTCTTGCTCGTCCGTTATGTTCTTTGGGCAGAGGAATTGTGTTGGTGTCGGAGTAGTCAACCCATTGCAAGATTGTATGATGAGTCTTTCCAATTCCGGAGAGGCCAGTTTTAATAATCCCACATCAGGGGATGTCAATATGTCGATAGCTTTCGCCCGCAGATGAGGTTTAAACATTTTAGGGTCGTTGAGATTCAGTGTCATAGTCTGTTTCATACTTTTCGGGTTAAACCCATGATATCCACTCACTGCTCCTTGCGGACCATTTACCGATTCGTCATAGAATGTAGCTTCCATCTTGGTGGGCATACACTGCCTCGTATTTATCTCGAAGATAGTTGTTTAAATAAAAATCCAAACATCAAACTTCAAAATTGCTATCAACAAATTGGAACGGTATAATGCAGTCCGTTGTCAACAATCTTTTGACTCTAAGGATATCAAAAGAAGTAATTTTCTAACCTCAACTCGGAGGCAACTCTTGATGTCTTGATGTCCGATGTGGAAACTTTTTTCGAGGGTTGATACACGAAGAATAGTATGAAGAAGAAAAATAAACACTTCCTCAGTCGATATGGGTCTTTGTTTCAATGCGTGATTTAATAAAAGTTAGTTCTGCCTATTGATTATGACTTTCTTTCCCAAAGCAGGAACAGCGTTTGACTAGATAATAACTGGGCCTGGTACAATGTAGTTTCAACCACTTCCAACGTGGAGACGAACTTTATCCACTTCTAAGCCGCTGCTATACTGAAAATAACAATGATGTCATTTCTAATGATTCCTATTGGTTTGGGATGATGTGATGGGCGTTACTTTTAGTAATGACATGCACGTTGCGCTGACAACAGGCCATATTCCCGCCTCCCGCAATGGCTGATGGGATTAGGTAATGCAGTAAGAGAAGCGGTGCCCTCTGGGATTACGTATTGTTTTTGAATATCTTATTACCCGCTCAATCGTTACCCAATTTTACTCAGGTTGTCCAGATTGTTTTTTAAAAACTGTATACACAATTAGATTTTTGCTCTTTGACTTTCCGGGTTAAAGCGTAGCAATTTAACGATATACTTCAGTATGAATGCGTGTATGTGTGGGTGGCGGATGGTGGTGGTGGTGGTGGTGGTGGTGGTGGGCGGGAAGGGTGGGCGGCTCCCTGTGTGTTTTGTTTTGGTTCTCAGGTGACACGTTTTCTGTTAGTTTTGTAGGGGAATGAATGGTCAAGTGCAGATCAAGGAGCATTCTACCTCAAAATTAAGAGGTGCGCAGAGTAGCCTGCTATGTTAAGCAAGTACACAACTATGTGTTTCTACAGGGTTTCTACACTGTTTCTTGTAATTTGGGTTTTCACTTATATTTATACAAAGTAATTTGTCCCAACTGTCATTAGCATTTTGAATTTTAAACCAGAATCAACCATTGATTCTGATATTTTGACATAGCAAATATATTGTGATGATATGGTGCTCATTTTAACAATTGTTTTTGGTTTTATGGGCCATGTTTGGTTACAGAATCATTATGTATTATCAAATCACTATTATTTATTAATCATGTCAACTAGGTGCCCTTCATGATGATGTTGATTATATTAAAACTAGGATCTCTTCACATGGGAATTGCGTTTAGGATTATAATGCCTTATCATCTGTGTAATATGTAATGTGTAAATAATATTATAATTTCAGTGCCATTGGAGTTGAATGGGAATGGGAGTCAGTGCTGCTTGTCAGTTTGCCTCTAGCTCTCATCTCTGTCTGTTTGCAATGAGCTTTTACTCTTCTTGCATTATTCAACATATTCTATTCAACCCTGACTATAAATAAGTGAAAATGCCTCAGCTACAGGCCCTAGTAAGTGTGTTGACTGAGGTCAACTCTGAGATTACATGCTCGTCCTCAAATCAACAACCACCATTTGGAGGTCTTTGACGCGTTCAGTTGGAATTCCTGATTTTAATATTTAGAAAAGTCAGTTCCTTGTGTCACAAACAACAGTCCATTCCCAGAATCATACACATTGTCACAGGGACTGACCAGAAAAACACAAGCCCAAAAATGAACTCACTTTATGGAGCTATCATGACTAAAGACTGGTCTCTTCGTGGAAGAAATACATTTGCTTTAATCTACAACAGCCAGCACCCGTGGTTATAACTTTGGTGGGAAATTTGCACATCATCCTGCTTGCTGACCTGACCAAACTTCCTGTTTCTCTGTCCTTGCTTCCTGTCCTGTGGCCTGATGGGTAACCTCAAATGTAGTTAACACCCCTTCCTCTCTCTGGTTTAGCCAGCTGCTTCCACTGCATAGAGGGTACTAATGAAGATGTATACCACAGCCATCACAAGCAATCCTTTGTTGTAGAAAAGTGATGGACCCTTAGCTTATGAAAACACAATCTTCCGGTCGGCGCTTTGTTTGACCAAAATGTGCACATTGCATGTGTTGACAATAAATAGAGGAAAGTTGGAGTACACTAAGTGTGGGTGCATGTTTGTTTGTTAAACATGCCTACAGTGTTTGGACCATCTGTTTCTTCCTGTCCTGCTGCTATAATTTCCTCTGTCCTCTCCCTCCCTCTCTCATTCCCCCCCCCCCTCTTTCTTTCTCACTCTCCAGCTCTCTCACTTACTCTATATTTCTCGATTCCCCACCCCCTCTATTTGAGTCTCTGTTTCTCTCTTGTTCATATGTGGCCCAAACATAGTCTGGTAATTGTACATTGTTTACCCTGGGCCTCAAGTGATTCAACTCTACGAAAATAAAACCATAGCAATCTACTTTTTATTTATTCTTAGCAAGATCAGTAGGATTGTTTTCCAATTGTATTTTTTATTTCGGTCTGGTATAGACTCAAATTACCTTGATTTATGAAAGTTATTACCACCTATAAATGAAGCCTATTACTTTTTCAGCTTTTGTGTTAAATATTGTAGCTGTCCTTTCATTTGTTATAAATTCATTTAAACTCTGGACAGCGTGCTTACTTTAATTGCACAAGGCTTTTGAATTTACACATGATGGAGGAGATAGCGTAAACACTAATAATAAAAGAAACACCTAAAATGTGACTTGAAGTATTTTCATATTTGTCATTTTTGTCGTTAATCTTGTCAGAACATGTTTTATACAGACCAAAGGTACATTGTCACAACGTTTATTATCCAAAGGCTTATACTCAATCAAAAATAGTAAAGCTGCTTTGGCATATATACGCGTAGGATCTGCCAGTGTCGCAGTTGATCAAAACTCAATGGTCAAAGAGTAAACCTGCTGGTATTGTATGCGAGACAACAACGACTTTAAGCTTTTTGACCGCTAATGCATTCCGTTACACAAGTCTGGGGAACCAAAGCTCCTGTAGTGGAAGTTCATATTAGCGTTCATCGTGATAAAGAAGTTGAGAGGTAAAACGACGCACAAAACTAACCATGAAATACAATTACGATTTAACGAAGAAAAAGAGCTAATTATAACAACACCACGATATCTGTAATGATAATCATATGGTATTTACGTAAATATGACACAGCGTGTGTTCAAACAGTATGTGTATGGTTGAGTTAGGTCTGCAGCTGTATATTTCTTTTTTCAACATAGGTGGTCAGAGTTCAATGGTTAAGCAATCTGATGGCTTGCCGATACAGTCTCTTGGCCTTATAAGAACTTATGCTTTAATACAGTAGACACATCTAGAGGGTGTGAAGGTCTCTTCAGGCTCTCATTAGGCATTGTTTTGGCTAGATATCCTGGAAGGGTGGGAGAACGGCCCCAGGTATACTATGGCCGACATCACCTGCAGCAAGTGCCAAACATGTCCCAAACCCGTCTGTAATGAATATAACCTTTTACCCCCC
>JACXGK010003564.1:0-44229 GCA_016801125.1 Novumbra hubbsi | reverse complement strand
AGTGTATTGAATAGCAGTAACAACCAGTAACTGCAGTGTATTGAATAGCAGTAACAACCAGTAGCTGCAGTGTATTGAATAGCAGTAACAACCAGTAACTGCAGTGTATTGAATAGCAGTAACAACCAGTAGCTGCAGGGTATTGAATAGCAGTAACAACCAATAGCTGCAGTGTATTGAATAGCAGTAACAACCAGTAATGGACGCTGAAGACCGCTGGAGGTTTATTTTTTTTACCACTTAAAACAGTTTAATCCTCCTTGATCATGTTGATCCTGACAAAATGTACTTTGGTTGTTTATCAAATGCCAACTGCTAAGCAGCTTTTCCCTGAAGAAACATTCTGCATCTGAAAAGACCCGTGCTCATCAAGTGATCTTTCCTACATTGCCCTAGATGCCCAAAAAGTGAACCTAGGCTTCAGTGCCCGGTCCCCAATCGGCAGTGCCAGAATGCCGCTACCAGAGCCATGCAGGCCAGTACGCTGAGCCGTGCCGTAAGATTCAACGAGCCCCCTGTTGGTTGTGTTTGGCACATTTAAAAGTGGAGCAGGCCTGATTACATCAGTTCATTATTGTTATACACTATGTAATAATAATAAACATGTACAGCTCGTCAATATAGATGTGGGTTACTTGTGTCGGTAGTATATTTACTAACTGAAAGTGCCACCTGCCAGGACAGCTTTGTGACCAGGTGTTGCCCAGGGGGTCACACGGAAGGTGGGGCAAACTGGCTCAGGTGTGGACGGGTGTTTGTGGGACAGGGCATCCTGTCTAGTCCCGTTGCAGTAGGTTGGGTCCCAGTAAGAACATTGGTGGTTGTCTGCCAAGCGAATTGCATTTGGCACAATATGCTACAAACAAATGACAGTTCTAAGCATTCTGGACTGTTTTAAAGGGCCCAAGCCAACTGTACCACTATTGATTCAGGCATTTTCTACTTTAATTCCATGCCTTTATAACCCCTAAACCCAGAACCCTGCCACACGAAGCGCTTTGCTCCCGCAGTGTCACGCCTGGGACTCCGTGAAACGGCCAGGTTGCCGGAACAGGCTGACGGACGTGTGTCACCACACCAGGAGGCAGGCTGGCGCGGGTTGGGGTCCCGATGGGGACCGTCGGCGGTGGAGCGGCCGCGGCAGAGCAAGGATGGCAGGGGAAACTGGCCTCCAGCAAGGTGAGGCCGCTTCACTCGGCATCGATGACTCACAGACAGCCGGAGGGGAGAGAGAGTGGAGAGAGAGGGGAGAGAGAGGGGAGAGAGAGGGGAGAGAGAGGGGGGAGTGAGGGGAGAGGGAGAGAGAGGGGAGAGAGAGAAAGATGCAAGGTGGGGGGGGGGAGCGACAAGGTGATGGGGAGAGAGGGGAGTGTACTCGCTGTTCCACAGTCCCCCTACACCTCCTCTACCTCCAAGACACCTTCATCTCCCTCTCTTTTCATCCCAGGATGAAGTGAGCCACTCTGGATATAGAAGAGATGTGCTTTTCCTTTTCGGTTGCTGGTTAACAAGGCCCCGATGTTCAATCAAGAACTGGGGGAAAAGAAAACAAAAATATATATTTTTATTTTTTCTCCACCTTGTGAAGTGCGCCAGTTAATTCATACAGTGGAGGGAAATAACAGACTTGACATTCTACACAGTGCACCTGTGAAGAAAACACACACACACAAACGGCACAGATGGGTGTGAAAACAGGCTGAAATCCAGATTTGTAAGGGAGTACAATGAGATCTAAACTCTTCAAAACGTCTGCCTCGTGCCTCTATAAAACGTCTGCCTCGTGACTCTATAAAACGTCTGCCTCGTGACTCGACAAACTGTAGGCGCCACAACCCCCTGGCCAATAATAAGCTTATCATAACAATACATTACATTACAAGGGCCTTGTACAGTCATATGTTATTATGTTTGTTACAAACATACATACTAACACAAGAACAGGCCAAAACTTCTCTGAAGTTACTTCCATTTGGCTGGTGTGTCCTATAACCAGACTAGAAAGGAACATAGCTGACAGCGGTCCCCGAGCTAAACCCCAGCCCGGTCGCCCTGGCTCTCAGCATGGCCACAGAGTCGGCCTGAACGTTTCAAGGACCAAATGAGGCTTGGGGGAATAAATGACACAAAGCTGACACGCGCACACAAAGCTGACACACACTTTTTTGTCACGCGCAGATTTAAAAATATAATGAAAGACTGCACGGGGAATTTAAAATGTAATATACCTGATTAGAGCACTCAGATTCATTACACAAGCCCTGGGAAGCGCTGGACCTGCACTGCGCAGTGTTTCAGACGGGCGTTGTGTCCCAAACAACCCCCTACTGTATCATATGGAATTCACCGGTTTCAACCTGGCTCGTACTGTGCCTGGTAGAAAGGGCTCCACCGAATAGGCAACAGGGTGTCATTTGGCACAGGACCCTTTCCTTTCTAAAACAGTAGTTCTCCATTACCTCTGTCAGGGTGGCGGCAGGCTTTGCCATCGGCACTCAGCATGTCTACCTCCCATTAAACAGACGACTCGGCCAGCACCATTTGTCTTCATTACATTTCAACTCAATCAGAGAATTCTGTGTGTCAGTGTGTGTGTGTCTGTGTGTCAGTGTGTGTGTGTCTGTGCATCAGTGTGTGTGTGTCTGTGCCCAATCAGGGGAGAACCCCCCCACACCACCCATTAAAACGGCGTATGGGGGCTGAGCTTGATTTTACCAAAAGCACATTATACTAATATTCTCTAAGGAGATGTAGTGGACATTATATAAATATTCTCTATGGAGATGTAGTGGACATTATAGTAATATTCTCTATGTAGATGTAGTCGACATTATACTAGTATTCTCTAAGGTGATGTAGAGGACATTATACTAATATTCTCTAAGGTGATGTAGAGGACATTATACTAATATTCTCTAAGGGGATGTAGTGGACATTATACTAATATTCTCTAAGGTGATGTAGAGGACATTATACTAATATTCTCTAAGGAGATGTAGTGGACATTATACTAATATTCTCTATGTAGATGTAGTGGACATTATACTAATATTCTCTATGTAGATGTAGTAGACATTATACAAATATTCTCTAAGGAGATGTAGGGAACATTATACTAATATTCTCTATGTAGATGTAGTGGACATTATACTAATATTCTCTAAGGAGATGTAGTGGACATTATACAAATATTCTCTATGGAGATGTAGTGGACATTATACTAATATTCTCTACGTAGATGTAGTGGACATTATACAAATATTCTCTAAGGTGATGTAGTGGACATTATACTAATATTCTCTATGTAGATGTAGTGGACATTATACTAATATTCTCTATGGAGATGTAGTGGACATTATACTTATATTCTCTATGGAGATGTAGTTGACATCATACTAATATTCTCTATGTAGATGTAGTGGACATTATACTAATATTCTCTATGGAGATGTAGTGGACATTATACTTATATTTTCTATGGAGATGTAGTGGACATTATACTAATATTCTCTAAGGGGATGTAGAGGACATTATACTAATATTCTCTAAGGAGATGTAGTGGACATTATACTAATATTCTCTATGTAGATGTAGTGGACATTATACTAATGTTCTCTATGGAGATGTAGTGGACATTATACTAATATTTTCTATGGAGATGTAGTGGACATTATACTAATATTCTCTATGGACATGTAATAGAATGTGATGATGAGACAACCAGCCACTGGACATTACCTAAACCTAATAGTCTAGTAAACTCTCTCTTTTAGGTTCATTTAAATTTTTTTACATATTCAGCACGGTTAACTGTAAGGGCTACTGTCACATTTAAAAGGTACAATTCTGTATTTATATTTTTTGCATCGAAGTAGGCCTACCGTAAATACATTATCTTCTTAATTGAACCCGGGCACCCTAGAGTGCGGTAAGGCCTGACGACCATATTAGATTATTAACTCCCCAGACCCAGATGGCGCTGGCTAATTGCACAACACTTCATGGGACTCCTGGGCTAATCTGCCAGTAGGATTTGGACCCAGCTCTCGCAATGACACAGCTAACTGTGAGATGGGGACTTATCTGCTGGCCATTCAGGAGCCTCAGTAAGTCGTTTTATTCTCCAATCCCGCCCCTTTGCCTCTCCCTACTTTTCTCCCCTTTATCCCCTCTCCCATTCTTTCTCTGTTTTTTCTCTCTTCTCTCTCCCCATCTCTCCTGTATCTCTCTCCCATCTCTCCTGTATCTCTCTCCCCATCTCTTGTATCTTTCTCCCCATCTCTCCTGTATCTCTCTCTCCATCTCTCCTGGATCTCTCTCCCCATCTCTCGTATCTTTCTCCCCCTCTCTCCTGTATCTCTCTCCCCATCTCTCCTGTATCTCTCTCCCCAACTCTCCTGTATCTCCATCCCCATCTCTCCGGTATCACTCTCCCCATCTCTCCTGTATCACTCTCCCCATCTTTTCTGTATATCTCTCCCCATCTCTTGTATCTCTCTCCACCATCTCTCCTGTATCTCTCTCTCCTGTTTCTCTCTTCTCCATCTCTCTTGTATCTCTCTCCCCCATCTCTCCTGTATCTCTTTCTCCTGTATCTCTCTTCCCCATCTCTGTTGTATCTCTCTTCCCATCTCTGTTGTATCTCTCTTCCCATCTCTCCTGTATCTCTCTCCCTCATCTCTCCTGTATCTCTCTCTCCTGTATCTCTCTCCCCATCTCTCCTGTATCTCTCTTCCCCATCTCTGTTGTATCTCTCTCCCCCATCTCTCCTGTATCTCTCTCTCCTGTATCTCTCTCCCTCATCTCTCCCGTATCTCTCCATTGACTCACTACTTCTCTCTCCCTCCTCCTTTCTCTCCCATCTCTCCCAGCTTTATCCTCTTTCTCACCCTCCTATGCTTCCATTCTCTATCTCTCCTCTTTTACCTCCCTCACCACTCATCTTTTCTCACCCCTCTGCCCACTCTCCCCCGTGTCTTCCACATAGTCTCTCATCATTGCCACCTTCACACACAGGATATTGATGCACACCTAGAAACGCGTAAAGGGCATTGATGCGTAAGTCAATACAGCATATTGCATTCAAGGCAAGAAAGTTCATGAGGTAATTAAACGAGCAGGCAGGAATACCCCCTCGCAGACGTGGTGATGCTGGGATGAGGGCTTGTAGTGGTTTGAATGCGGTTTATTAGAGTTAGGTTTGGGGTTGAGCCAGGGTGGACATGAGGCCTGGGTCAAGGTCACGGTTGGGGTTAGAGTTCCTGTCACACCGCTCTGCTTCTTATCGCATTTCGAGCTCCATCAGAACGTTTCTGCCAAAACCCTCTTGGCAGACAGCAACTTCCCTGGCCAGTGTTGCCGGGGTTGCCGGAACGCAACTGAGAAAGCCACCGCCACCCCTGTGGAGCCCCGGTCCGTGCGTGGAAATCCTCAGTGTCGAACACCTAACCTGAGTTCATCCTCGTTGCTCGGCTACAGCCGCAGAGTGGGAGGCGGCCCACTGGACATCTGGATAATTGCACGCGGTAGGGCCTTGAACAGCCAGCACCCCCCGCCCCGGTGGAGCATCCAGACAGTTCACGTGATATCTGTCCTTGCACAAAGCAGATTTTGACGTTCATTCGTTTCACGGCGCCTGTAACCATTTGTGAGCGTTCGAGGAGCCCCGGTGACCCTTGACCCCAGTGCCCTTGGGACCCTGCGGGCGACTCCGACAGAATCGGGCGGATACTTCATCCCTGAGGGACGTGTCGGTCAGCTTTGCTTAGGGGTCGGCGTGGTCATGCCGAGGAATTTTGCGCCTTGTGTTCCTGGCCGAAAAGCAACGCCGGTCGTATGTATGTGACTAATCCTCGTTTTAGAGATTTATGTGTTATAATGGATAGTTCCCATGGTTTTGGAATGATCTTGCCTGCACGCTAATGGACTGTCATATATGGTAAGCTATGCCTTATCTTATGTCATCGGTTAATGCTGTGAAGCCTTTATTTCATTGTTTCCCCAAGCATAGTTTGCCTGTCACGTGGACTCCAGGGATATAGTACCTGTTTTGACGGATATTGCACGCCAAAAAACGACTAATAATTACTGGGTTTATTAGTCTTGTTTAGACCACACACACAAAGCGTTCAAACGTGCTATTGACAAATCCAGGACACGGCCGCGGTGTCTCCCGTTGAACATTCCCCCATCCTCAAGACACCCGCTGACAGCCACTCTGGAAACCTGACCTTTGTCAATGGGAAGTGTTGACAAGAAGAAAGGTCCCCCTGTTGATGTTGTCGAACCGCTCTTATGACCTGGCTGCCGTGGGAATGACGGGGGAAGAGGGGCTTCATTTTGGGTTCATATTCCTCCCGGTCACACTCTGGTCCGGTTGGTAGCACTGCTCAATCTGGGGACATGTGCACCCATGAACAAGAACACACGCGTGCTGGCATGTGTGTGTATGTACACAAACACACACACACGTGGGAAAACGGATCACTCGAATGTTAGCCTTTGGAGGTGGCTTAATTGGCTTTAAAAAACAGCAATTACTCTAGCTCAATTACCATCAAGTAGCGGGGTTACCCATGTGCCCGGCATATATTTAAAAGATCAGTTTAAATATATGCGTTCGCGGAAGAGATGGGGAGATTGGGGAATAGGGGCTTGGTGGTGGAGGGGGAAATGTGGTGGAGGGTGTAATGTGGGGGAGGGGGTAATGTGGGGGAGGGAGAGGGGGGCAAGTGCTGCGCTAAATCTCCTTAAGACCATGAGATAGTTGACGCAATAACTAGAGTATAATCAAGGTGAGAGATAAATGTATTATCTGACAGCTTACTGCATGGTAGGAGTCCTCTCATTTGTATCCGAGCTTATCCCGTTAAAGATCCACTTTAGTGAAGCATATTAACAATCAATTACTGGGAGCAAAATCTAAAGCTTTGTGCGTGTGTTTCCTCACGTCATTACAGTAATTGATTTTTACGATATTTATGAATTGCCCACATTATCTAGCAAAATAACTGCTTCAAAAATTACAATGAAGTGAAACCAATCTGTCATTTTGGCCTTGAGCAAGGCACTTAACCCTAATTGGTCCTGTAAATCGCTCTGTATTGTCTGCTAAATTACTAAAATATAAAATGCAAGCCATACAGTACCAGAACCATGTAAAACACCTAAAAGGAAAACTATACAACCTATTTAAAATCTAGTTCTGTCTTTTTATCTGTGTTGGTACAACCGGGCGTTCTTCACGGTTGGCCCCATCAGGAGAAGCTCATGTCTCTATCTGCCTGTTCATGCCTACCTCCTTGCAATCCTAGCCAGGTTTTAAGGTTTGCTACCTCTAGTCTCCTGGCTGCCCCTCCCCAAATGAGGAGAAGTGCCCACTCAGCCCTGTCACAACTCTTCTCCTTCCTGCCCCCCCAGTGGTGGAACCGGCTTGCCTTTTGAAGCTATCCCCCCCAAAGCCCCCTAAATAACTAAAGTGTAAATGCACGACATTCTGTCTGCCAGCCCTCAAGTCTCAGAGCTCTACCGAGAGATCTTGGCTCACCAGCTACAGTGGCAATCTTTTTTCCGCCTGACTTTTATTACATTCATTTCTATTCAGGTGTGTCTGCTATTCCCATTAACGCTAATTTACCCAAAATCTATCTACGAATTTGTGGCGGCTGGTGATGTAAATGAACCGGATCAAGGCGCAGGTGCGTTCAAAGAGTTCGAGTTTATTACGAACTGATATATAAAGCCGTGAAAGGCTATCAAGAGAGCAAACGTGCTTGCAGGCACAGAAATTTACATACTAGCAGAATATGTACTAGACACGGCAGAACCGAACATACGTACTGAAACACGTAACAGCGACAGTAACACACGGAGACAAGACACACAGGGGTTTAAATACCCAGCTGATTGGGGACAGCTGCAGGGAATCAGGGAGGGGTGCCTTCACAGGACATGGGAAACAGGACAAACATACACGATGGCGCTAGAAGGCCGGCGACGTCGACCGCCGGGGAGGCACGCGCCCGGAGGTAGGTCCACCACCAGGAGGCGACGTGACAGAATTGCTGTTGTACACGTGCAATATTTAAATTTACATTTAGCAATTATAGGGGATTTCGTTTGAAGACATTTTAATGACAGTGCAAATTGTTTAGAGATACGAAACCACACCCTGAGATGTACTTCACCGTTCAGTAAGTTTGTGTTTCCCTCATCAGAGCCACTCAAGCAATGTTAGTGATTGCAGGTCGAGGGTTTGTACGCACGCACAGCAAAAACGATATAACTGGTTGCAAGAATGTATGCTGCTTAAAGGTATTATCACCAGTATGTACGGCAACTAGCACTGATATGTTACATGGCGATTACACACACTCACATAATGGAAGCATGGCTTTGGCCATGGGTGTGTGTCTGTTTGTTTCATGATTATGCATGTGTACAATTCTTACCCAGCATCCCTTGTACACAGCATTTGATTGACTTCCTGATGAGAGGTCGCCTATGCGCCCTCACAACAGTGTGCCTGATCTGCTGTGTCCTTTCCTAAAGTCCTATTGATAGGTCCCTCTGAAGCCGGATGAGTAATCTATCGTTTGGACCTACCGGAGAAGGCCGGTATGGATCGGCCCCAGGTCTTCACCTGTCTGTCCCCCCCACTGCCACTGATTAATAGTCAATAGTCATAAATAATCTGTCGACCGGACGATTACATCGCTTCCTGGAGTCACGGGGAATGGCCTGTGCCGCATCACCCTGAATTAACAGTGAAACTGCAGCCGGTGTGTGTCCACAAGAGTGGTTATTGTTGTTTTGGCACGTAGCGGACGGTGTCAATGTGGGTCGTTCCAACCGGAACAGGTAGTCCAGGTGTGGCTACGGGTTAGACGCTGTACCCCGGCTTCGTCCAGCGTTGGCCCTGCCCCCCGTCACGTTCCGGGGTGAGATCCCACGAGAGCACGGCACGCTTTTTACGGGGATGATTCGAACGATTACGACACGCCACTCCGGTGCAAGTCAATCCGTCTGGCGTAAAGACTGGCCGCTAATGAAGGGGCCCTGAGAGGCAACGTACTTCTGGCGCTGGAGGCCGGCTGGTGAGATGTACTCCAGACTCGTGATGAGCTATGGATCATACAAGGGACCGAGGAGCTTCAGTTTATTATTGCATATTGGGATTTCAGTCCGTGGGTTCACTCGTGGTCATTCATGTGCAGAACAAATTGATCCATATGCGTGTAGGCGATTCATTAACAGGGATTTACTGTCCGTGTCTAGCCTCCCTTCCGCTGGTTGCTGGTGTTTGAAGAGCCTAGATATTCGGCTACGGAAAGTGGGGTTTTGGTGTTTTGTGGGGACAGTCAACCAAGAAAATCACCAAGGATGGCTTGAATCAATAAGAGCCAGCAGACATCCAATTGTTGCGGAATTGGCCTCACTTCCCTATTATACTCTCTGTAATGTCCAATAGCAAACCTTTCATCCATCACAAAGGAAATCCAATAAGGACAGTGATAGCACTGCGCTCTGTGTACCGGGCTATTGGACAAAATAAAAGCCATTCCACGACCACTATTGCAATTTAAAAGCTTGTTAGTAAATTGAGCTAAATCCACGCAAACCCAATTATGTGATGTCAAAATCACATGGAGACGGTGAAGGGAAGGGAGCGGCAATGAACTTGGTCTCTGTCTGGGAGCATATTGGATGTTGTCGTTACCTGACCTGTGCTTTCCTTGACAGGCCCAGCTGACATCAGTCAAGGGATCATAGTGTGTTCAAAATTGATTAAGAAAAACACGATTTATGTACTAATATAATCTCCACCCAGCACAGAGCAGGACTGGCCACCCCTCAGAGTCTGGTTCCTCCCTAGATTTCTTACTAATACCTAAGGGAGTTATTCCTAGCCCTTGTGCATGAACTGTTGTTGCTCGCTCTTTGGGTTTTTTTACACCGAGTGTCTGTAAAAGTGCATTGTGACAACTGGTGATGTAAAAGGAATCTGATTATAATCTGATTGATTGATTGAGAGGACGCTAGCCATCCAACCTGCTCTCGTGTGGTGTACCGCGGCTCAGCCGGGCGCCGTTCAAAGACACGGCATTAAAGGAGACCTCAGCAGAGCCATCAAAGACCCGTAAAGAAACCGGTTGGCCAATTTCAGGAAGAGCATTGAACCACCTCCGCTTCGGTGTTTCACCATGGCAACGTGGTGCCCCCGCGTATGTGACTGGGCGATGGGGGGAGCCCGGCACCCGGGAAAAGGGGGGTTGAGGCGGAATGGTTGTTTCCGCTGACCTCTGACAACGGTTTGGCATTTCTAGTTCCGTTCTGGATGCGTTGAATGAACACCAATTAACATTCAGTGGGTGGCTGGTAAAATTACCTCCACAAACATTATGAATAGGTTATGAACATATTCAACAGTTATCACTGTGTGATCATGCCCTAATATGGATATGGAAGGATATCTTAAAAGGTAAGGGAGTAAACAGATAACTGCTCAATGACTGGCCTTTCCCCAGCATAGATAGGTTTATAAGTCATGTTACTAAAGGCTAAAGCAAAATCCCAAGATTGGTAGAGCAGTTTAAAGCTAGCCCAGATCCCCCAGCACCAAGATTGGTAGAGCAGTTTAAAGCTAGCCCAGATCCCCCAGCACCAAGATTGGTAGAGCAGTTTAAAGCTAGCCCAGATCCCCCAGCACCAAGATTGGCAGAGCAGTTTAAAGCTAGCCCAGATCCCCCAGCACCAAGATTGGCAGAGCAGTTTAAAGCTAGCCCAGATCCCCCAGCAGGCCTAGCGACCCGAGGAGCCGACCTCCGTCCTGTAGCTCGCTTTCATCAGCTTGATTTTAAACAGCCCCCCCACCTACTCTCCTCCTCTTACCCTCCGTCTGCTGCCTCTTTTCTCCTTCCCTCCTCTCCTCCCCACCTCCCTGACTCCTTGTCCTCCCCCCTCCGTCCTTACAGGCCTGCACCAGCTCTCTCGCTCTATAAATTAGGATGTTTTATCTCCATGAGAGCAGTCAGCCTTTGCAATCATTATATCTCCGCCGTGGATCGATTTGGTTTGGATCTGCCCCAACAACAAAAGGACCCATGTTTTATCATTCACCTTGTACCGTTGAAAAGACACAAGGAGAGGAAATGATTCACAATTTGCAGAAAATTGCTACAGCTGCACTATAGGAAGACCATTATTGGCCCCTTGAAAACAGAATATCATATCATTTCGTGAGAAAAGGCGCATTACGGTGAATGTGTGTCGAGACAAATATGATGAATGTCCTCTGAATTTGACTCACGTATATCTGCTGATAAAGCATGCAGAGGCAACTTTTGTTTCCCTTTGTAATTTAACTCGCTGTGCCACACACAATGCCACTCAATGCCACTAAATGCCACTCAATGCCACACAATGCCACACAATGCCACACAATGCCCAACCATGGCTTATTCCGTGTTCAGCGATGTTAGCGAGGAGGGACAAAGCTGTCCTATATACATCCATTGCTACTTTCGTTAGCGATGTTAGCGATGTTAGCAATGTTAGCGAGGAGGGACAAAGCTGTCCTATAGACATCCATTATAACTTTCGTTAGCGATGTTAGCGATGTTAGCGAGGAGGGACAAAGCTGTCCTATAGACATCCATTGCTACTTTCGTTAGCGTATCAGTTTCATTCATCGCGGTTGTGTGTCTCCCGCCCCCGATGAATTCATTCCTCGTCATGAAAGAAAACAGTAATTATACTTTTGTTGTTATCTACCACACACACATGTACACACACTCATCACTCCACCCATTGTCATTGCGTTCCCTCATTTGCAGCAGCAACTCATCCGCAGCGCATCCAGAGTGACATTAATTGAGTGTAATTGTCTAATGCTGAGCTAATTACAAACAGCAGGGGTTCTTTCTGTGGCAAATCCAGTCCAGCCGCTAATGCCAGTCCTGGCAGGCAGAAGGGCAGCGCGTCTCAACACAACGGAGCGGATGAGGCCCAGAGAGGGAGCGCTGTTGGCGCTGTTGTTGTCCGCCCCCCCCCGGCCTGGATGACAGCGGACCAGCGGGGCTACTGCCGCAACTAGCTCGCCGACGGTGCCCGTTTTGACCGTTTGCTGTGTATGTAGCCTCGCAACGGGTACATAAGTCAGGTGGGCCGGCGATTGCTTACCAACGTTTATAAACCAACTGGTGTTGCGGTGCTCCTAAACCACGTCTGTTCTAGCGCAGACACACAACCAGAACATATATTTTGCCAAATCCTGACGACGCCTGTTCTATAGCAAGAGGTCGTGGGAAGTTTGTTGATTTCACCCTGTTTTAATGTTTGAACTGAATTGAAAGGGGGAACCCTGCCGCTCAGCCCAGTGTGTTGCCTAGCTTGGCTTCTCACAGATAGAGTCATCAACAAGGTATGCAGCTAACGGCTGTGTTCCTTTGTTGTCGACATTGCAGTTGATGGTGTTTAATTGTACTGTTTGTGGTGGTAAATTAGTTATGAACGCCTCCCTGGGCTTTTCATGCCCGGATCGACAAAGCCGCACTCTGCTGATGATTCACTTTTAAAAACCTAGCCATCAAAACAAAATATGAATGAGCGTTGCCTTCTGGCCTTCCTCAAGAGATTGCACGCAGGAATGTATCAAAATGCCGGTGGCATAGTACATATTTAAAATGCGATGATACCACAACACAGTTTGCTAAATCAGAAGCTAACAAAACGTACACAGAAATAACACACGCCTGGGCTAGAGGCCCGTGGTCATGACACTATTCGTCTGACTCATGGAGTATTAGCAACAGACGAGAGGAGAAACCGCCAAGAAGCTGATTGAGAAGGATAAAATCCATCCTGCCCGACTCAAACAGATGGGAGGAGTCGGCTCCAGAGGTCCCGCCACTCCAAACCAGGTTGAGCTCAGCACAAAGAGAGAGAGAGAGAGAGCACCTTTATGCTTACTAAAGCTTGGAGGTGTCCATCTCTCTCTCTCTCTGTCTCTCTGTCTCTCTCTTTCTCTCTCCTGCTGCAGTAGTCTGTCGGCCGGCCCCTGCTTTGTTTAACGTTGGTCTGGCAGGCCCATGTATTATTCATCCGGACAGGTTAGCAGCGGGATTACTCCTGCCCCGGCAGGTTTTCTCCCCGTCCACGGCGATGCAGCGCTGATGGCCTAATGATGGGACAGGAAGGGCTCAGGGAGAGGACCCATGCATCTGGTGCAGCCTGACACCTGCCAGAGAGGAACGGCTCTAATGGGGGCAGAGTAGCTGGACCAGAGAGCAGAGAGATCAGAGCATAGGAGAGAAAGGACCTTAAAGACCTTACAGGCTTAAAACGATCCCTTTGTCTCATTAAAGCGAGGCTGAAGGATCTGTACTGTTCTGCTCTGTCTCCCCGTCACAGCTACATCACCAAAACAAATATACGGTCCAATTACAAATGTGTAGCGGCTAGGCGGCGAGACGTTCAACATAAAGGAAAACTAAAGAGACAGACACAGAATAAAGACTCAAAAAAGCCCACACACACACAAACAAATCAAACATTACACAAAAAAAGAAAATCAATTTTGCTTCAAAAGGATTGTGGGAGGGCCAGCCGACATGTTGAAGTGCGTCATGTGAACCGAGTGTGTTGGCTTGACGTGGGGAAATCGCCCGTCAAACGCGAAGGGTCCTGCCCCTTTTGAATGAGGAGAAGGTGCTCTCGTACATAGTCTTCTAACCTGCAGACACCTGAAGAGAAATGTCACAGACCGATAATCAAAAGAGCCTTTGAGGGAAACATCTAGAATTGGTTTTGAATCTATGCTGTATGAATGTTTTCTTTAAAATGCCTGGTAAGTCATCACTGTGAGAAAGGAAACATGTGCAATTATTTCTTATATGTGTAGTAAACACCGACGTACACTGTTATTCCTGTGGTCTGTACATAAATCCTGTTATTCTTAAGGTCTGTGCAGGAATGTATGTGCCGCCAGGTGATTTATACATCCTATGTAGAGTGCATTCATTTTTCTTCATCTTTGCTTGTCACCTTGTCTTAGAGGAGTATACATCATCCATATGCCTTAGAAGGGTGGGGGGTAGGGTGATTCACTGAGGTTGCATTAGGCTGTGTAACTCAGAATAAAGGAATCGTTGACTCAGAGCCACTCACCTTTTCTTTCTTTAACCAGAAATGTCCACAACAATTTTAATCTGGGTACAGACCCTTTATGTGGTGGATCCCCAGCTCTTCACAGAGAGTCCGCGTACAGACCCTTTATGTGGTGGATCCCCAGCTCTTCACGGAGAGTCAGGGTAGAGACCCGTTATGTGGTGGATCCCCAGCGCTTCACGGAGAGTCTGGGTAGGGACCCGTTATGTGGTGGATCCCCAGCTCTTCACGGAGAGTCCGGGTACAGACCCTTTATGTGGTGGATCCCCAGCTCTTCACGGAGAGTCCGGGTACAGACCCTTTATGTGGTGGATCCCCAGCTCTTCACGGAGAGTCCGGGTACAGACCCTTTATGTGGTGGATCCCCAGCTCTTCACAGAGAGTCCGGGTACAGACCCTTTATGTGGTGGATCCCCAGCTCTACACAGAGATAAAAAAACGCCTTCGCTTTGTGAATTGATGGGAATCTCAATGCTCCGACATTTGACCTAGGCTGTGTCTTTTACCAAAATTAAGAATGTTTCCTACAATTATTAAGCAAAATATCCTGTGATTTATTTAGCCAGCTAAAACTCAGAGCCTAAATAACCAGATATACCATGTAAAAGGTCAATTATTTTCCTTCCCTTGTGATTGTTTTGCTGGCTACAGCTAGATATGACAAAGCTTCTATGAACTGGGATATCTCCCCCAGAGTGTAAAGTCTAAATATGCAAGTGTAGCATAACATTCCCTAAGTTGGCAAATAAAAAACACAAAATCACAATTTGTCAGGTTGTTTAAAAAACTTGAAGCAATTTTAAGACACTCAATGGCTTCTCGTCTAGACTGAGGTCAGAACCAAGATGGCAAAAAAATATGTATTTAATAAGAATTCTTGTGTCACTTCCTGATTTGGGTCACATTTTGAACCGTGCCAGGTTGGTTTTGGAGAGACACCTGGTTTGAATTGTGCTTTTACATCCCCAACAAGTATCTCAGCTTGTTTGGATAACGAGCAACAGAGCTACATACAAGTATCAGTTTGCAGAGAAAGGTGTATGCTTGTTGCACATGCAAGTTGACCAATAAAAAAACGTAACAAAAATGTTTGAGGAGATATAGAACTTCTCACAGCCTCCTGTACAGACCGGTGAGTCAAAACACTTTTCCTCCTTTCTAGACCAGTGAGTCAAAGCTTCTCATCTCATTTCTAGACCAGTGAGTCAAAGCTTCTCCCCTCATTTCTAGACCAGCGAGTCAAAGCTTCTTGCCTCTTTTCCCTGATAATGCTTCCTCTCTGAAGCAGGATGCACACTGGGAATGAAAAAATACATGTATTTCTCCTCCAGATCCTTGGTGAGTGTGAACCACTTTGCCTCAGATGAGGTACGCCTATTCCTCAGTGTGGTGACAGTTTCCCCATAGCAGAAGCCTTCATGACATTTCCAAAATTAGAATAATTGTCACTCACTGCTTTCGAGTGAAGTTCTCAATTCTTTCTGAACAGATTTAATGTTGTTTTGAAGAGAGAGGAGCAAAATGTTTTGGTACAATACAACTTGGGAGGGATCAAAGAATGTCTCCTCTTCATCCAGATTGCCTATTGAATGTCCACTCCCAGGTTATGTAGTAGATGTGGGATGTAGGATGAGTATTGGATTAGTAGTAGATTAAAGTTAAGGCAGTCCATTAAATTGTGCCAAGTGGATTTGTTGCAATGTGTAAAAGACCATACCAGACCAGCACAGCAGATTCTCCAGCGCACCTGGAGCTGTGAAAGATGAATGTCCTACCTGGTTTAATGTGGCGTCACTAATACAGCTTGATGCCAGATGGCATTAAACCAGGCTACGTGGCAGAGCTACCGAGGGTCCTGTCGTATTTAATGGCAGACAGAGCTCGTGACAGTTCACAATGTCGGCAACGTGTGTTAAAAGTTTCAGACAAGCCTTTTACTTCAGTCGGGCTTTATATAAAAAATCATCAGCAAATTGTGGTGCAAAATTAGGTCCCGTCTGTAAAATGTAATTATTATGGTTACTTGGACAGGAAAGAAGGTTGCACAGAAGGCTCTTTAATCTATAAGAGAAGATTGGTTAAATCAAAGCATGGACAACACTTCTGTTTTACATTAAAGACATCAGTATTAGAAAAATAGTTTCACAATTAGTTATTTTAGCTATTTTCTAACAAAACACTTGCCTGCATGAAGTGCTAGTTTGTGCTGAAAGTAATACCGGGCGAACATTAGTAGGCTCAGCTAGCATCGGGAGAGGTTTGCTAGCCATTTGGTTAACCTAACGACACTACACAAAAAACACTTAAATCAAACTTGATGATAAAAATAATAACAACATATAGAGCATTGTGGCGCTACGTGTCTGCGTGGGATGCACCAATTCATAACATTAGATTGTTTAAAAGTTCTGCTATATTTAAAAAGCATCCATGGTAAAAATGGATGACTCAAGCAAACATATTTGCTGAAATGAATGTTTTTGTTTCTCACAGCATTTAAAACCAATTGAGTGTGAACTTTCTCCCGAACTTCTATTCAGAGACCTGCTCGATGCAACTCACAGCTAATCAAAATTCCCTCTTGTGTAAAAATCTCAAATGCGTTTGGAGTACAACTGGCAATAATGGGCACATTAATGTGGTAGGATATCATTTCTTACATCACTTTGACACTTCAATCATTCATTTACAATGCTTTTGTAATTTTTTTTTTGCCCAATGGTGATTAATGTTTACCACTTAACAATCGGCCTACATTAGCCTTTTGCGGAAATTGAAATTAAGACTGGCTGTTTTTCTTAAATGGGTTCACTGAGTGGAAAGTGTGTGCTGTGCGAGGAATTGAAATTCAATCTCATTGTTTATTAGTATAATTAAGGATTTTACAGTTGCTATGGCAACACAAAACATTTATTTGGAAGTATAACAGGGTTTATTGCCACATTTCTGTGTTGTGGGTTATTAGAAACATGATCCACAATTCATTGTTGTATTAGATCCAGCTGGATTCATTACTGGAAGTGTCTGTGTATGTGTCTGTGTTACTGGAAGACATGCAGTCATACATTGAAAGTGACAGCCACTGGCACCAGGTCATGCGTCACCTCCATCGTTTGCACAGTTTACACAGGTTTTGTGAAATCAACATTGCAAAAACATTTTGCACAACACACTCTTCTTCAGGTGTTGGAAAAAAAGCATTTGATTGGTTGACTGGACATTTTAAACCCGGAAGAGGGCAGAGCTCGCATTGCGGAACTAGCAAATGCATTTATCCCTATTCTTAGTTTAAATCAACATTAATCAACCATAACTTTAACCCATATCAAACAATGAGTTCCTATTTTCTTTTCCTTCAGAGCAAAGTCAAAGAAAAAGTTGTGCTTTTATATTAAGTTCTTTGAACATCTAAAGAAATCATACTCTGTACACAAATATCTTCCTCCAGTTCAGATTTAAAAATGTGTCCCGTGGATTTTTGTCCCAATCATAGCTTCACTTCAATCCTTGAGAAAAAGACCAGAATGCGACAGCGTGTGTAAACCGCCGCCTGATGGAAACAACCCCTTTCCCCCGAAAAAACGTGATGATAGACGCAGGCAATCAATGCTCCATTATTAAGGCACACACACCTTTATCTTCCTGTTGTTGTCTGATTGCGATGTTCTGCAGACCTGCCTGACGCTGACAAGGTGGCCTTAATCCCGAGTTAGGAAGCCCATGGGAAGGGTTTTTATCATGATGTGGAGGTAGGACTCTTAGTGGCTTTTTATTGGATTTCTGCTCCTTCATTTCAGTAGGAGCGAATCCTATAGGATTATTTTGGGGCTTTTCTTACAGGATTTTTGTTGCAACCAAAACAAGGTTTCTTCTGAACTTTCCTGCAGTGTTTTCATTGGAGAAAATAATTGTAAGTAAGGATCTTAATGGATTATATGACGAGGGACCTTAACATATTGCATGAGAAGATGTGATATGTGGTTAATATATCATGCCTAACCAGTGTCTGCACGCAACACCTAGCCATGGAATATAGGCAATATACCACAAACCCCTGGGTATGACAAAAATATATCTGCTCCAATTCTATTGGTTTCTATTTCATAATAATCCAACTTTATTCATAAAACATATTCCTTACATAACATGTGTTTTACACAGGGCTCAAGTATCTCCCACCTTGGAGTGACTGAATACAGCTCTTAGACAAAGTATACTGGAAATGTTAAACAAATCCCTGAGAACATATACTATAAGTAAAACATAGATTAACACAACTCTGTTTTCAAATAGGTTGGATGCTGCAGAAAACAACTAATAAAAAGTATGTACATGTCATTTAATTCCAATATTTCTTTGAACATTTTACCAGAGAATTGTATTGTTTTGGGAAAAATATATGCCCATCTTGAATTTGAGTTGGGACAGACACTTTTCAAAAAGGTTGGGACAGATTCATGTAGATCCCTGCCGATGTCTTGCATAATACCATTGTCCCCGAAGTTGGGGTGTAAATCTGGGGTGTAAATCTGGGGTGTACATCTGGCGTGTAAATCTGGCATGTAAGCCTGCTGAGGTCTTCCCGGACTGCTGACCGCTGTCTGTTGTAATCAGGGAAGCGTATGAGAGGTGCAAAGCCCAGGGACCTTGGAAGTCTGACACACAGAGGGAGATAAGTACAAATTGGAATGGACCGTCAAAAAGTTATATTAACAGGACTGACTAAAGTGAGGAACCCATGACTATGTGCGATCCCTAGAGACACTGACAAGGGTGCCATTTTGGGTTATCAAATAAAAAATGTGTTATTCTCTTTTTACATCCGCAGTTGTTATTAAGTGCTTTAATAAAACCCCCAGCCTGAAACCCCAAAGATCGATCAACAACAGGGTTGATACACAGTGGCTGGGCTTTTGCAATAGTTTATAGGTGGCCCTTGTATGGAATGACCTAACGATGACAAAAGCCAGATGGAGTGATGGATGTTGATTCGCATTCCGCAGGGCACCTTGTCACTTTCTAAAAAACCCACGCCACCAGGCGTCTATCCGTCTTGAGGTCGGTGGCCATCCGTCTGTTTGACTGACCTGATCAAGGACTCGTTGTTCCGTACCAGATCGATGCCTTTGCGTCCAAAATGGCCCCTTACCGCCCGTACACTGCCCTGCTTTTGGCCAGGGGAGCAAGATGCCGTTTTAGACACCCGCCTGTTGTAGTCCTTGAGGGGCCTGATCCACTGACCCAATGAGTGACATTGCGGTTCTGTCCTGGACCAATAGCGTGACGGCCCACCGGGGATCCTGGTGGGTCAGCGAGACTGATTGGCCCGGACGTCCTTGACCGTGGGGTGACGGAGCTGTTAGCTAGGCAGCAGGATTTTGCATGGATTTGATGGATATCCGTGTGTGTGTGTGTCATCCTCGAAGAAACCAAGGACACCCTTTGGGGAGACACTGTACGTGTTAGGAGCGATCATGGAGGTTGGGTAGAGGATGAAGTCGTTGAGAGATGTCGATGTAGACATGACCCGGTGATGATCATACTTTGAAGAACGGGCAAAAATGTTGATTGCCCAGTCGAAGGTTCTTGATGTGTTAAGCATATTTTGTGCCACATTCAGTCCAGTTGTGTCCCGATTCAAATCCAAAATGGCCACCATAAACCTGTACGGCTATTATATGGTGCTTGTGAGGATCATCTGATGTGTTTATCAGAGCAAAGAGATGTTATTTAAAATTAACTAAAGTTTGGCGCAAACATCTGTTGTTATACTGTGCTGAATGTCTGGTTGTTATTTGCAAGTTAAGCATCATAATGAGATAAAAGTTTAGTATAGGGTGTCATAACTGCGTAGCATGTGCAAACATTGAGTTAAGGGCTAGCGGCCTATTTAGAGATGAAAACATTCTAAATGCAATGGAAATAAATTGGTACAAATTAATGTAAGCAAAAGCATTAGTTTATTACACACTGTTTCCATCTACAAGATGTCTGGTGGAAAAAAACTGTCTGGTTGAAATAATAACATATTCTCTAAAACTTACATGAGACATCATTGAATGGAAACATATGTACTGTTATAGACAAATCCAAACTTTATGAATTGATAATTAATATTAGTGTTAATAATATACATTGACATTCTTTTGTATTTCAGCATGAGCTCAGAGCTGGGAATTTACTTTTGTAGCTGTACCTTAAAGCACCAGTGCTGCTTTCTTTATTATAATATCAAATCATTTCTGTGAAACAATTTAATATTTCCTTGGGATTGTTTTGAATTAAAATGGTCAAAGGGGAACAAAAATGATTTCTTAGCAAAGACCAATTTCCCGAACAAGAATGCTGCTTGGATATTTTGCAGGGTGTGGGTGGGGAAACACAGAAAATTGTTAAACTCTTATTAGTCTACTATGCAGAAAATGCATAATCGTCACAGTTTCAGTATAGAAATATATTGAAAACGAGCCAACAAGGTAAAGGATTTCATATTTGCCGTGTTGCCAGAGCATCGCTCCGTACCACGTCCTGCACATCCACTGTGAGTGAAACCTAAATGAACGGGTCATCACTCAGACCATGTCCTGCACATCCACTGTGTGTAAAACATAAATCAACGGGTCATCACTCAGACCATGTCCTGCACATCCACTGTGTGTAAAACATAGATCAACGGGTCATCACTCAGACCATGTCCTGCACATCCACTGTGTGTAAAACATAAATCAACAGGTCATCAGTCAGACCATGTCTTGCACATCCACTGTGAGTGAAACCTAAATCAGCTGGATCATCACACGTACCACGTCCTGCACATCCACTGTGAGTGAAACCTAAATCAACGGGTCATCACTCAGACCATGTCCCGCACATCCACTGTGTGTAAAACATAAATCAACGGGTCATCACTCAGACCATGTCCTGCACATCCACTGTGAGTGAAACCTAAATCAACGGGTCATCACTCAGACCATGTCCTGCACATCCACTGTGAGTGAAACATAAACCAACAGATCACTTCCGATTCCAGGCGGTGCTTATTGTGCAGTGATTTCCAGCAAGTCACTTTCTTTTTTCATGACTAGCTAGCCGCTCAAAGCGACGGGCTATTGACAGTGACCCGCAGAGGAGCCGTAATTAGCAGTCAGAAGGACTTACTTTCCCAGGCAGACTTGTTGTGGACCATTTTGAGGGAATGATTTACGGCCACAAAAGCGGCGACAGTTTCTTTTGCTATAGTACACCAGAAAAACTGGTCCAGTTTGATTTTTGTGACACAGAATGAATGTCCTAACGTACACAATTTCACACAGATCCTGCACGCCAGCAGTAACGACAGTGGTAGTGATCATTATAAATGGTCTCTTGCCAGGCAGAAATCACACGTTTGATTGGTCCTCCACCTCGACAGGCCGGTTGTTCAGTCGCCAACTATTTCTCCTCTCCTACGTGGCTATTTATTTTTGTTGAGAAGCAGCACTTCCATTTCACGGCTAAGGTTATTCCTCCCAACACTTCTAATGGGCTTGAGCTGCTCTCCTGACGACCCAGAGAGCTGATAGAAGCAGAGAGGGAGGATGAGGGTGGAGGATGAGGGTGGAGGATGAGAGGAGGAGGGGAAAGGGAGAGGAGGAGGGGAAAGGGAAAGGACCAGCTGCATTCATGATGAGTATCTGACCGAATATATAAAGAATAGGAGAAAAGACGAACAGGAGAGCGCGAGGAGAGGAGGAAGGGGAGGAGGGAGGGGAGGGAAAGGACGGGCCGAATTCACGGAGAGGTAGAGAAGTGGGCGGGGGAGGAGTGAATTGAGGTGCTGGTGGATGGGGGCGCGGGGGGAGGGGTCAGAGGGAGGAGAGAACAGAAGTAGGTCACAGGTGGTGCGCGGGTGGAACGGGGAAGTGAAACGTGAGGTCGTCCTTCCCAAAATGGCGTACCGTCAACACTGCCACCTTGTGGGCCGCGGCGAGCGGCCCGTTGGTCGGACGTGGTCTCACAGTCAACGCACGTGCCTTCGCGTTGGACTTGCGGGTCTTTGTGTGTTTGTCTGACGTCGAATGGACACTTACAGAACCCTCAGAGACCCTGAGATGTAAAAATGTGACGCCAACATTTTATGAAGTTGGCGTCGGAGAAGTTCCGGCAGTAAGTTCCACCCGCTTTTGGAAAAGGAACAGCAGGGCTGAATGCTCCTCTTAGTACTGTACTCCTTTGCTAGATGCAAAAATAGGAAACTAATACATTATTAGAGACATCTCGATATACTGTATGTTGACTATTGTTTTCATGGCATACTAGTTTTCAATATGTTGTTGCTAGGTAACACACTGAAATGCATGGGAAGAAGTTTTAGCTCTACTCAGAGCACAGAATCCTCACTTGATTTGGAAGCTTTTGAAGGGCTCACCAGAGCCCTCGAACACTCGACAACCACACTATGAGATTGACGGGATTGACGTGAGTGCACATATTGCGGTAGCGAGCTTTTGAAGTACTCCTCGTGTTTGCTTCCAGAGTCAGTCCTCGCGCACATACGCACTAAGTTCAATCAGGAACACACGCCGTTATTGCGGCCCTCGCATGTCATCTCTTGCCCGTTTGGTTTTTATTAGGTAGAGAGGGGATATTGCTCACTTTTCCCGTGGGGCACTGGTCAAAAGCACTCCGCCACATAACAGGGTTTAAAACACTGCCAACGTAGAGGCCACATGTGCCCTTTGGAATGTGAGCCGTCACTGATCTCTGTGGTTTAAACAGATTCACTCCGGAGGGCTGCAGAGGCAGATTAAGTATATCAGGAGTTCTCAAACTTCTCCCCGAGGAGACCCGGATGTTCCGCAAGTGTTGCGGTACTGAACTAGGCCATCGGATTCAGCTAATCAAAGGGCTTGATGATATGTCAGTGAGTCAGGTGGGCCGTATCTGGAACAAAAAAAAAACACACCAATTGGCTGGGGGTTGCCTAGGTGGTGTTTGAAAAACCCTCTGCTACGGAGTCCTGACTGTAGAGAGCAGTGAGGGAACACAGCTCCAACAGAAAAAATGGAGAATAGATAGGCCTCTGTGTGTGTGTGTGTGTATAGGTGTGTGTGAGATATGGGGAGGATGGTATCAGAATGTAAAACACAGTCCCCATGAGACTTGGGCCCTCTTTTACTTCACAGAAATATGCTAACTAGATTTACTCATGGTTATCAGGTTCCCCATTCTCTGAGAATGACAATGTCAAAGTCATGCATTCTGCATGACTTCATCTATTGTTCCCAGTCGTTGCTGTACAGTAGGCAGTATCAGCGAAGGGCTCTTTCAGGACAGCCAAAAAGATGGTGGGCGCGAGGAAGTAATGGAGGGAGGGTAATGGAGAATCTCCTTCAGGTGGTATGCTTTGTACCACACTTCTGGACAGGTTTGTGGATGGAGCGAGAGAGGGACTTAAACATTTGACTACTTTTATTTTCCCAAAGTCTCTAGGGAAGTGCCTGAGCCCCCTGGAGAAATCCATATGGGATGTTTTAAATGATTGTCTTTGAAAATGTCCAAAATGTACCTACGGAAATTATGAAACGTTTGTGTCTCTCACTATCATTTACCCACAACTTGCGACTGTTGATTTGTCCTTCAACACTTATAGCGGTTTTGTGGATTCAGGAGGTCCAGCTCACAGCACAGCCACTACACCTGGCAGTCCAGAGTTGGGTGACCAAAATTGGCTGATTGCTGACCAGATTGGACTGTTGGATGCTCTAGTGACTCCTCGTGGTAGGTCAGGGGACTACAAGCTCAGTCCTGGTGAGTTGGCTGGGGAATGCGTTCGTGTCTAGTATGTGTGTAATGGCCAAGATCCCCTAGTTTGGTGATAAAAAGCAGAGTCGCTTGGTGGGATTTGCTTCAGAGGAGTTGACGCTGAAGCCGATCTGAGTTTTGACTCTTTCATGCCTGCTATGAAGTCTTGATGAAGCAAGGCCATAATCACCAGTTTAACAAGATATCTGAATTTAAACCTGTTGAACACTGATGTCCAAAACATGACCTGTCTCTGATTATTCCCTCCAGGCTGTTCTCTTCAACCCTATAGTGTGTAACATCCAGCATCCAGGCTGGATTCTGAAGCCTTTTTTATCTACCTGCATTAAGTCATTATTTATGACAACATTTCTCATCATCAGCGCGGTTACATCAGATATGGCAAAAAATGAAGATTGTTTGCTCTTGTTTAAACTTTCTGCTTGTAAGCATGATTGTTTAATTTACAACTGCCAGGAATGCCTTTTTTCTTCTATTATATAATGTGGATGTTTCTGTGGCACACATCATGTTGATAAATTGCACTCATTAATGTGAGGTGTTGCTGCATGTGAGTTCTGGTCTTTGATTCTTTTCTTCGTGTTGTTTAATCTGCTGAAGCAAGAGACCTTTGCTTCGACAACATCCCATGCTAATGGAAACCAAATTGAAATTTTAACATGAAGACACTGAGGGGGGAAGAGAGAGAGAGACACAGAGAGAGAATGAAGACTGAGACAGCAACAGTAGAGACAGAATTTAAACGGATTGGAACAGAGAGAGTATGGAGACTGAGACAGCAATAAAATAGACCAAGATTTTAACTTGAATTGAGAAAAGGAATTGAGACATACAGGAACAGTGACCGCTATAGAGACACAGACAAGAGACGGAGATTTTAAATTGATAGGAACAGAGACTGTGATATAGATTGAGACAGCCATAGAAGAGCAAGAGACAAGAACAGAGACAGTTATCTAGATTGAGACAGCCATAGAAGAGAAAGAGGTGAGAACGAAGACAGTTATCTAGATTGAAACAGCCATAGAAGAGAAAGAGGTGAGATCGGAGACAGTAATATAGATTGAGAGAGCCATAGAAAAGAAAGAGGTGAGATCGGAGATGTTAATATAGATTAAGACAACCATAGAAGAGAAAGAGGTGAGAACGAAGACAGTCATATAGATTGAGACAACCATAGAAGTGAAAGAGATGAAAACAGAGAGAGCCAATGAAAATACAGAAAGGGAGAGAGGGTAAGGAGAAAGCAACAGAGACATAAAAGAATGCCATCTACAAATCCCTTAATTGGAGCGGGAGAGATCAAACACTAAACATCACATTATTTAATCAATTGACTCGGGTGTGCTGAGTGGAGGTCTGTCATTTCCGCCGGAGGTCTCGCAGCTCCAGATTAACATTTTTGACAAATTTGAGAGCTTTTACAGACTGCCTTAACAGACTGAGAGGCTGACAGACTGACAGCTCTGCTACCGTTTAACTGATACAAATGTTTTGCAGGCTCGTCTTCTAAGGAAGGAAAATGAAACGTCTTTGAGACAGAATGCCAAGCCATTAGAGAACATCCTATTTAACCACGGTAGCTTCAATAACTAGTATGTCAGTAATGGCACTATTAATGTTATATACACAATTTAAATAACGTCTCTCTGTATACTCAACACTCTTAGGTTGGGGGGTTCAGGGGCAGATGTATTTAAGCACTTTAAATTACAAAATGACAACGGGGCGTGATTGCAGACTGTCAGCTATAATACTGATGCTATTCCTGTCGATAAACCCTTCAGATATTGTTTTGTATACATTCCCAGAGCGGTGTGTTCTTGTTTTAGGCCGGTAAGCAGACTCACTCTCTGTGTTCACACATTGTTCGTAGGTGTTTGTGATCTCTGCCGAACGGAAGCCCACTCGGTACCACTAACGCACCAACTGTTTCGCAAAACAGTACATTTCTCAACACTCACCTCACCGGCTACAGGGGCTATGTTTCGGATTGCCTGTCATGACACACCGCGGGATGTCAACAGACAAGGGCACAGACGGGCACTGACAGAGCTAAATATGCATGTTTGTTCTACATTTCACATTATATTATGTGAAAGTTGCGAAGCCTTGCGTATGGCTGAACGTACCCCGGTGCGTTCAGAGGAGAAATGTATGAGGAAATAGTCTCTATCAAAACACCATCTGCCGGTCTCTTCAGCTTTAAACAGCTAATTTGATACAAACGTTTTTATCATGAGCGAGAAATAGGGGACAGGCCACAAAAGCAATAGTGATGGAAGTGTTAACTTAACAACCGTAAAAAAGAGAAAGTGAACGCGTTGTGCGAGAGCCGAGTGGCTCTAACGCCGACGCCTGACCGGATAAAGACGCTCCTCCTGGTGTCCCCGGCGGTGGCTGTTTATACCTTCCGCGGAGATGGGTCGAGGGGGAAGCGTGACTGTGCGTGTTTTCGCCCGCGAGGGTGAAGGAGCCCGGCTACAATGTGACTGTGGAGGCACAGCTGGGACAGGGTAAGTGTGGTCCCTGGGGCCAGACATGCAGTCTGACATTGGCCATGGCCTATCCGCCTATCCGCTCCATTCCTACCCTCTTTCTCCCAAGTAAAGTGGAACAACCGTTGTCACGAAACAACGCAGTAAACAGACACCTTCATCTGAGGAATTACGGCTAATTATTTTTCGGACCGGCGCCGCTCCGTAGCCGGGGGGTGCGCCCCAATCGACACCCTCTTCAATGTGATGCACTACTTTCGACCGGCCTCTTTTGGGCTTAGGGTGCTATTTGGGACACGTGCACTTTGTGCTGCATGTGAGCCCATGGGACTGAAGCATCCATTGTAATTAGCAAGGTTAGTGTCATTGCAGAGGTTAATGAGGGCTATTCACATTGAATGGGCCTGCCCACACACCATTCAGAGGCCAACGCGCCACATTTAGACTAGCTTATCTCCAAAGACTTGCGAGTGCCAACTCACTACAACCAATGTTTGGCATGTACTTAAGGAAAGTATCGGAGGAAATGTTATTACTTTAGCTACTATCCTTGGGCTGAGCTTGTACTTTTATTTTTGAGGAACTTACTTACATTTTACTCCATAACTGGACCAAAATCACTTCAGATACTTGCAGGAGACTTTTAATATCATTTAATAGCGCTTATGGTTCAGACAGTCAAACAGCAATCCACTAGTTAGCCAGCCAGCTTTAGAAGAGGTACAGAAATCTCCATGGTGAGCTTTTAATTTGATGGATTTGACTGCCTGCCAAATTCCCTGGGACCTCTGCGATTGGGCCACTCATAGGTAACTAGGGTCAGGTGGTTGCTATGGGGCCAGAGGCAGTTGCTAGGGTCCTGATGGTTGATGTTAGCGGGTTGGACTCGTGTAAGTCCTTCTACCGTCTCTGGTCACGGTCAGTTCGTCTTAGGCTTTTTCCTGGTAGACGAGAGTGATGGTGTACATGGACAAACAGACCATGTCTATTACCCCTGAAATGTGAGGCCACTCTGTTCCTCCGACTGGGACCGCTTCAGATATGTTATATGTTATCTCTTGTGAGCAACATATTACCACCTGAAATGCCACTCCATTCGCTATATGTTCTCTTGCACTCAGTGCCGGCCCAAGCATTTTGGGGCCCTCAGCAACATTTTATTTGGGGGCCACTTCTCCCTTAGTGGTCCGAGGCTCACTAGATGTCCGGGGCCCCCTGGCAATTGGGGGCCCTAAGCAGCCACTTCTGTTCCTTATGCCTAGGGCCGGCCCTGCTTGCACTCTGATCACCGTAAAATAATGTGAGGTCAAGAGGCACGCAGCCATTTCTGACCTAGGAATATACAGTTGTTTCAATGATTTTCCCTAACCTAGACATACCCCTTTTTGGTGTAAATTCTCAGTTAATCTCTGCACACATCAAAATAACTTCAAGAGGCTCAGCCAACCACCAACGACTTGGATTCAGTCTGTTCTCCCAGCACGAGAATGACAAACTAGTTTTCGCCTGCCTGGCACCTCTTTTGTAAGATGTCACATTTGCACATCTGTCAGAAGCATCAAATCCTCCGCTAAATAACTGTGTGCCCGCCAAGCGTTGTCTTCCTTGATTTGTGTCCAAATACACACGTCAAATGCAAGCTTGTCCCACAAAATCACATTGCCAAACTGCTACTGTGGTATAAACCACAAAAACAAGAGAAACAGAGTGCTTCTTGCGTATGCTTGTCAGTATTTTGGCACCTGGATGAGTTGAAAGAAACACAGGCAGTGTATTATCTGACAATGGGCAGTGGTACTTATTGAGGTATCCGTGTTCTGACTGTCTGGACTGTCCCTGACCTGCCCATCTGGTCGTGTTAGTGACCTAGATTAGGCTTTGTAGACTCTGGACACAGCCCATATTAATTTACTAATTATTATTTGTACTCTCAAACATCACCCAGCACAGCCAGAAGAGGTCTTGTCGCCCCTCCGTGCCTAGTTCCTCTCTAGGTTTCTTCCTAAAAATCAGTTTCTTTCTTAAATCCCAAAATGTATTGCTAGAGTCCTGCTTCTGGAGGCCACATTTACACCCCTTGCCATACTAACTCGGAGACCTGACAGGCGCCACAACTGAATTGTCCCAGCGACCGACGCAAATACTGGTCCAGCTCAGCCTTGGACCGTGTTGAGTTATAATCTGCTTCCCCCGGGTCCGAATCAGAGAATGTCCACGCGGTTCAAGTCTTTCCAAACTAAACATCTTTATTACAGACAGCTATCTGGAGATCGTTCCCCACAGTACAGTAGAAAAGATCTGAATTACTTTCACCTGGACACAGTTTATATACAGCCCCTCCCACCCCTCAATCATGTAATCTGTTGAGTTTTCTGGGTGGGCGTGTCCTTTTCATGCAGACCCCATCTCTGATCGTGGGGCCATCTGGTGACCTCGGAGGTAGACGAAGAGGACAGTTGAAGGGGGGTGCTGGTGCCAGGAAGTCTGCCCGGAGATATCACCTAAATTGTGTTCACACCTCCCCTCCTGTGTTCCCTGTCCCCATCAGGGTCAACAGACAATAAACCAGGTCCCCCTATTCCCCCCTTGATCTCTTGACTCATGGCCCTACTCTGGAATGTACTAATTAACATTTTAACATCCCAGCTTGGCTTGCTCTCTCTAAGTTCAACTTCACTGGCCCTGTTTGTTTCTAACAGCTAATATTAACAAAAATATTCCACAACCGCCCCTCCCTGTCACTGTTAATCGCACGTGTGGGTTTACTGGGATGCCAAGTGGGTTAGAAGTTGAATAGAAGTTGACAGAATATGGAACTTCCATCTGCCAGTCCCACGCATATATTTGTTTCTTTGGGCTAGTAGGCAACCCTTTAAAAATCACGCCTGTTTGTCTTTAATTAGGAGATCGGGAGTTCAAGTTAAATCACTTGAAAAACAAAGATTAGTGTGAAGATAATATCTCAGGCCCGTTAATGAATCCAACTCCATTTACCGAGGATGCATTTGGGTCTTACTCATTTCAACGGAATGTAGGATAGGTTGCGACTCCAGCTTCATTGCTTAATAATTTTAGCCTCTCAGCAATTAAATTGTGGATTAGAAGGTTAGCTCATGAAGCGATCAATTAACATTTACCTAGTGAGTATTGTCGTTCAGTGGGTTCAAGGGTGGACTCAAAGCATGTATATATCCTGTATGCCATTAGCCTATATTGCACTGAAGATGCCATTGCATGCTATTAGCCTGTATTACACAGAGGAGTTATTCAGAGAAACATTCTGAAGTATGAGGAAAGCCATTGTCTCTATTTCAAAAGCAAAAAAGAAATTACAGTGTGAACTACTCTAAAGAGCCTCTGCTAAATTGTTAAAACATGATTGCAAACAAAAGGTTATCAATATACTAAGTCTCATAGACAGTGACCACATCTCAGGAAATTGCTGTTACAAGAAATCAGTGAACATCAATTTGTTCCTATTTAGATCAGCTACTGAAGCAATTTCACAGACCTCTCATTTGCTTCTAATTCACGTCAAATGACCCGGGCCAAAACAATGAAAACCATTTTGAAAACAACCATTAAAGTAGTTATTTGAATCTTGTAAATTTCTCCAAAGAGATGTGTCAATAATGTTTATAGTCCCCCAAAATTATTAAGGGATAAATTATCAATCACTTCCTCATCTACCAATTGTTTTCTTTCATGTTGTATTGGTTGAAACAATTAACAAGGACCGAGACGTGATCTGCCCCTAGATGAAACTACAGTCACGGCATTAAACAATGTCACCAATCACACCATTGTGAGGGGTACATCATGTTATCATTCACACCATTAAAACGTTTAACTATGCTACCAATTACACCATTAACAAAGCGATCAATAGGACAGTACTAAGTATTCTAGTTTCTAGGCAACTCAAGTGAGCCAGTGGGCTTTCTACTTCCTACTGACTGCTTTACAACTGCAGTGCAGCAAAGAACCTGGGCAAAGATGAGGAAACATGTTACTGTCATTTTACAATTAGCTCCTGTATGTTGGTTTAAAACGTTTCAACCGAATATATAATTGGTCTAAACCAGTACCTGACCCACGGGCTACAGCCGTGTACAGCCTGACTGGGAGTGTTACTCCATAGCTGTTGTATGTCTAGGTAGCCAGGATTAGAACATTTAGTTAGTTCTTAAACTTTCAGAGTTACAGTGCAGAGGTGGATTCCTAAATACGGGGCTTTGAAGCTCAGAGAACCAGTAGTGTGGACGGCTGTAGTGTTAGTGGTGGATGAGTGTACTGTAATATGGAGAGGTGAGCGCGATATAGAGGGATGAGCGCATTATGGAAGGATGTGCACACTAAAGAAGTATGAGTGCAATGGGAAAAGGATGAGTGTACTATGATGGGATGAGCGCAATACTGTAAAAGTAGCACCAAGAAATAAATGATGACCGCATAGATAAAGATGTCTTCACAGCTCAGTTGATAAGTTGTTTAATGTATATGGGTTCGGTTCCACGCGTAAAGAAAAGACAAGGTAGGTTGTCGTGGTAACAGAGTTCCTAGCAGTTGCTGTTGGAACGCCGACATTGGAATGCCACATAGCTTGTAAACAAAACAATGTCAGAAACGGTGAAACACTGGATTATGTCTAATTTATGGAAATATTCTCCCGCGCTGGGCTTTTACCTTTCACCTCCCCGCTTTTCTTTGGCCTGCTGCAGTCTGGCAGAGACTGCCTGCTGTTTGAATGAAATAAAACCCAGCTATGAAACAAGCAACAGAAACACTTTGAAAGGAGCTATGGCAGATGTTGTGTGTGTAATACACTACTTTAGACACGTTTTTAACGAGGAATAGCGTGATCTATCTGAAATACCTGGAATACGTTAGAGAATGCAAATTGATGAAATAGCGGGCAGACACATCACACACAGAGATCTAACAAAATATAAACCTTGAGATCTACCAACTTGTAGCTGAATTTGTCCATTAGCCTGTGCAATCTCTGTAATTGGTGCTTAATAAGAATGTATTAGACTTGGCCAACAATGCTTTTTCTATGTTTTCACTTGATTAGGGATTTAGCATTCTCGATTAAACCAGAAATCTCAGACAAATTGCTGGAAGTGTATCCGGATTATAAACCATGTAAAAAAAATGCTTTGTATCAAACGTTATACTTATTAGGATATGTTGATAGGCTACTATTTGACCTTGTGAATGAAACATAGAGGTTATTCACCAATCAGATTCTATTCCGTCACGATGGCCTGTGCCATATCCGAAAATCTCCTGAGAAGTCATTGTTCGCCATGCATTACAAACAGAGCAAATACATCCAGTTGAATAATTTTCAAACATCAATCTTTCAGCTAGACAAATAATATAATTAGTGTTGTAATAAAAGTGCTGTATAATTTAATAACATGTTTATTACTGTTCACTCATCTACAGTTGTAGGCTACATAGACGCATTTGATAATGAACTTCTAATATTATATTGTTCTCTGCATTGTGACCATGACATCCATCACTACATCCTCTTCTGGCAATATCGTGATGACAGTCTTAAAATCCCTTATATCGAGGCCCATAAAGTAAACCTTGGCTTTGCTCGCTCATATGTTTTTTTCTTACTGCGTGACGGACTGACTGGAAACCGGAGCTGCCAGTACAGATGGGGGAAAAACGGTGAAGTAAAACCATGAGATAACCATAAAGCTAACATTTTCGTATTTACGTTTACTGTGGAAATCAACATCCGCAAACTGAAGTCTGCTAACCCAAAACATTTCAAAAAATATATGTTTAAAACCGTCTAGAGTCTAAGCTTACTGATGCCCTAATGAGTGCCAAGCACTAAGCAACATGTGATTTGGGGGCCCCCTCTCCCCTAGTGGCCAGGGACTCACAAGCAGTCCGGGGCCCCCTGACAGACGGGGGCCCTAAGCGGACGCTTATGTTGCTTATGTCTACGGCCAGCCCTGGCACTGATCCAGGTCTGGGAGGAGTTCCCCCAGGACACCATCCTCCCGTCTCATCAGGAGCATGCCCAGACGTTGTGGGGGGCACATACTGGCACGAGGGTGCCATACACACTGCTGAGTCACATGATAAGATACTGGAACAGCCTGTGATTTCAATTGTTTACTTTGATTTGGGTGTGAGTTTAAAGCCGGCCCTCAATCGTTTGGTGATTTTGGTTCCCATTGACCATTGTTACGTCATTTTGTTCTCAACCAATTACACAATGCACAGTAAAGATTTAGATCTTTAATATATTTCCCTTGTCGAGATTGTGTGATTTAAGATTTCCCTTAATTATTTTGAGCTGTGTCATAAGAAAAAGAATATTGCTGGTTATCGTTATTGTGACGTCTGGTGAATGAAAAGAACCGGATCAAGGCGCAGGTTAGTGATAATGGTTCGATTTATTGACGAACCTAGACGGAATAAGCCTAAACAGGCTGGAAAGAAAAGGCGTGCTCGCAGGCACGAACAAGGTACGTTGTTCGGCAACAGTGAGTAACAACAACCGACTGGAACGTACGTAGCCTTACATGAAACAGCGACAATAACACACACGGAGACAAGACACACAGGGGTTTAAATACCCAGCTGATTGGGGACAGCTGCAGGGAATCAGGGAAGGGTGCCTTCACAGGACATGGGAAACAGGACAAACAGACACGATGACGCTAGAAGGCCGGCGACGTCGAGTGCCGGGGAGGCACGCGCCCGGAGGTAGGTCCACCACCAGGAGGCGACGTGACAGTTACCTTCTGTTAAATTGCTTAAAATGTAACTGATTAATCACTATCAAAGTATACTTTTTGGTGAACTTACTAACGGTTAATGAAGTAAACTTTTTGATTAACGGTTCCCAGCTATTTTCTCACCCAACTGTAACTTGCTCTCTAAAGGTCATGGATTATTACAATCTGAAAAAGTTAAGATGTCTCATGCCTATTGAGTGGGGAAAAGAAGGCTCTCAGAGCAGTGACTCAGACTCAGTGGGGATTAGAAAATATGGAAACTTCATTTCCGCTCCTAGTTGAGTTCCCCCAACGCTGCTGAATGTGATTCCACATTATTACCAGAGTGGAGTATCTGGTTCCGCTATAATTAAATAGAGTTCAGAGCACCAATAACAGAACAAGGCAGCTCCGGCATTAATGAGTAGAGAGTATTGTTTCAATATCACCTCTAGATGGAAAATAAACACACAGGCGTCCTACTTAGCCATTTAAATTGGGACATCAAAATGAATTGCCCCTATTGAAGTATATATTTATTGCGAATGGTAACCCTGACCTTAACCACGCCCAGACCTCTGTGACCTTTCCTCTATGGCATAACCCGAAAACCTTCCCCACTAGTAAAATGTTCGTAGTTAAATCACAGATCGTTTGACCCCGTGATAATGGTAAAACTTGTTCTCACACACAGATGTATTAGATTATTATGGGATTAATATTGTTAAAACTTTACACACTAATTGTCCCTTATCTGTTCAAAACGGTCTGAGCTGCAAGCAGATCACGGCACCTGACTCAACTGTACTTGGTGGGCAACTTAGTTCCACTAATAGAAGAGAAGGAGTGTGCCAAGAACACAAAGGCAGCACATCAGGTGAATATTAAATGTCAGTTGTCAAAGTCATATTATTGCGGTTTCTGCTTTGCCTGATTATACTAGCCTGTTTTGTTAACTCGTATCAGACACACACACCAGCACATAATTACACACACACACACACACGTGTGCCCGCTCTGCCACCCTCACCACACACTCTGCTGTGATGTGTGATATTGATTAGCTGTAAGGCCTGGCGTGAGCCCGGGCCTCTGAGGGACACGAGGAGCGGATGTGTCCTCGGCAGGTGCTTCAGAACCAGGCTCTGTTGGGGATTTGGCCCCTGAGGATCTCAGCGGCTGCGACCCGCTTCGCCAGGGGAATCCAAACCTCCTTATTACTGCAGTACAATTAGATTTACTGTGAGGTGAAGAGAACCCTCTGTACAGAGCCAGAGCCCCGTCACTACTACTAGTAGTGGGGGAGCCTAGTGGTCATGAGCTTTGGGCCAGTAAACAAACGCTAATCCCTGAGCCAACATGCTAAAATAAAAACCTGTTGTTATGTCCCCGAGCTAGACAGTTAACACTGATTTCTCCAAGGACATTGGTGTTAATAAAACTGTGCTCTTAGGATACTTACCCGAAAAAAATAACATTCTATTTCCAGTTAACAGTGAGGTCCAGTTAATTACCGTTTTGGGATAACTGTCTTTGTCTGTGACCGGGAAACACATAAGCATTAACCCCGTGAGATGATTTCGTCTCGTAGCAGGAGTCTTTCTTGCCTTGTCTGTCGTGCTGACGGTTACTTATTTCAGTGAACAGCTTGAAGTCACAGTGAAGATACTTCATAATTAGCGGAGAGTATTAAAACCTGTTCTCTTTCATTTTGTTCATTCATTATACTAAGTCCTGTGCCTTACACTGGCAGGCTGGTAGGGGGCCTTGCAAAATAGTGAGCAGAGCCGCTACCACACACGCCGTCGAGGGACTGCCTTTTTTGATCCGGGAATCACATGAATTCTTTTGCCTCTGTAGATTGTGTTATTTGTTGTGTGTAAAGCTTGCCCCACTGATAGCTGCAGTCAGAGAGCATCTGGGGGAGCAGGTATGAAAGAGAAAGGAGAAACACGCTATGCTTTTGCCGGAGAGCCAGCTGGTCCAACACTGTCGATGCAATGCTAGACCTTCTCCCCCGGCGTGCAGGCTACAGGATAAAAAGCACAAATAGCAGGTCTGAGGGGACTTCAGTAAGAAATATCCTTCTTTCTTATAGACCATGATTCAGGAAAATCTCCAGGAAAATGAGGGGTGGTTATCCACTCTGCTGCCATTCACTCTGCCGCATACGTGCTCTTAGCGTGGATACTTTCCCAGCTAACAATACCAGGGTAAAATAGACATTTCTGGGCTGTTGCCTGTAATGTTACCTTTATGTTTGAGCATCCGTTGTTCTCTTTTTAGGGAACATGGTCAGACAAAACTACATTTTTAACGTACGTACAAAATGACGTGTCATCAGACCGTCCATTGTGATTTAAACAGTAATTACAATTTGATGTCTCTCTTTCCCCAATTTCAACTCACAACCTCTTGGTTTACAAAACCCTGAGCTTCCAACTGTGCTTCAGTCAATTCTGGTGAAATTAGGCCATTAGAGGAGATTTCCGTAACACAATCATTCAGTTCTTACAAATAATCAGCGCCATCCGTTGTTAGGAGTTTTGATTGCTTTTTGGAAGAAATGGAGACTTGCCGAGACTTTGCTGCTGTATCTGCCACCTACTAGGCTACAGTTTAAACTGCCCTTCTGAACTTTAACACTTTGACGAACCCTTGTCATCACCTTTTGCCGCATTGTGTGGCTTTATCATGTCATTCCATCACTGCACCAGATTGACTATTGATTTTGTAACTGTGCAACCTGGGGAAAGACATTCTGGTATAGATAATTCAGGTAGAGCCCCTTATCTGTGGGTTTCAGCAGATCTCAGCAAGACCTTCAGGGTTTGGATGAGCTGTGTCACCCTCTCTTTGACATTGCCAACTGTCAAAGTGACAGTGGAAAAAGATCCTCGATATTACTAACCATTACCATCTACTAATGGCTTCCATCACTGATTCAATCCTTTAATTATTTATTCATTAAAATGTTTTCACATGTTGTTTCTCCCTTCCCAATGTTGTGTTATTACATTTGTTATAAGGGCATCTACAGTTTCGAGCATCCTCGAATGCACACATTTTGCCATGCCTTTCTGATTCCTATCACCTTGCTTGCTCAAACTATAGTAATTGACAGTACATACACACTTAGAAGAGAGCACACTCTTCAGCCAACACCTTGGCCACCTAAAGCATTCCCCTTTCTGCCACCTAAAGTCAACACTAGTTTAGTTAGTTGAGGGAGAGTTATGATCGTTAAGTGATGATCGTCAAACTTGTTGGTTTTATGCAGTGAGCACGGAGTAGAGCGATGGACTGAGGACACAACCCTGGTGGGCCCCACTGTAAACAGTCAGGGAGTAAAGCAGAGGGCTAAGGACACACTCTTGGTGGGCCCCAATGTAAAGTGTCAGGGTGTAAAGCAGAGAACTGAGGACACACCCTTGGTGGGCCCCAGTGTAAAGAGTCAGGGTGTAAAGCAGAGGACTGAGGACACACCCTTGGTGGGCCCCAGTGTAAAGAGTCAGGGTGTAAAGCAGAGGACTGAGGACACACCCTTGGTGGGCCCCAGTGTAAAGAGTCAGGGTGTAAAGCAGAGGACTGAGGACACACCCTTGGTGGGCCCCAGTGTAAAGAGTCAGGGAGCAGAGAGCTGAGGAATACATCCCTGGTGGGCCCCAGTGTGAAGATTCAGGGTGTAAAGCAGAAAACTGAGGACACACCCTTGGTGGGCGCCAGTGTAAATAGTCAAGGAGCAAAGCAGAGAGCTGAGGAATACACCCCCGGTGGGCCTCAGTGTAAAGATTCTGGGGGAAAGCAGAAAATTGAGGACACTCCCTTGGTAAGCGCCAGTTTTAAGAGGCAGTGAAGAAAAGGTATTGTTGCCAATCATCACAGCCTGTGGTCTGTTTTCAGAAAGTCCAGTATCCAGATGTGCTGGTGGTAAATGTGAAGTGAATCTAAAATCACATATGTGGTAGCTGAATGGTTTAATGCACGGAGGAGAGCTTTCAGGGTATGTGGGGACTATGACGCATCAACTTCTTCTCTCCTTTCTCCAGCTGCTCACTGACACCACCGTGAACATTTGACTGTGTACTTTTTTTATTTTTCTCTCGCTCCCTTTTACTCTCCTCTCTGCTCTTTCCCACTCTACCCTGCCCTTTCTCTATCTTTCTCTCCCTCTCTCTTTCAATATCTTGTTATTGGTCTCTCCACCAGCCCCTCTTATCTCTCTCTACAGGAAGCATGCCTATTGTGAACATGACTGACGGAAGGAATTGCAGTCGACTGAATGAAAGTCATCGGAAACCGGTGATCAGCCGCCCTTTCATCTATCAATTCCTTTACCAGCTTTTGGTCCCGTGTTGTTTTTGACACGCCTCTACTGAATAGTTTATGCAGGAAAATAGGAAACAAGCCTGGCAAGCTGGAGATGCATAGCTTTTTTTTCAATTAGTATAATTCGATTCACGTTGAACAATGGCACGTTGGTATCATGACAAATGTATAATTCAGACAACCATGCTGTTTAAGCACACACACACACACACACACACAAAGTCGGTCCGTCACATCTGGATTTAAGCCGTTCTAAATTTTCATTCTGATGGCTTGGGTAATGTAGCAAGAAGTTAGCCTGAGAAGTTGGACGTGGGATGTGACCCAAGCTCTTGTTTCAGGGCAATAGCCTCCCAGCCCTATGAAACGGTTGATGGAGTGCCCATTAAACCATTATATGACTAAATTTAATTGCTTTGCACTGCCTCTGAAAACCGCAAGGACATAGGGCTTATTTCATCAGAACTTTTATTAATAAAAAAAAAAAAAGAATTGTCCCTTTAGCTGATTGATGGGTGTTTTATGTCAAACCAGCCCTTTGGGACCCTAATGAGACAAAAAGTTTTAAGGGCCAAGGCAGGGGTTTAGTAAATTGATTGTGTTTAAGGCTTTTATGACTTACCTCATAAAAGGAATTAAAAGAAGAGAGCAGATATTATGGTTTAGGTGGCTGTTGGCTTTGATTCAGTCCTCTATGAAAATCCATTCATTAAATCAGAAGTTATTGGAAATCTTCTGAACCGTCGCCTGTTGTAAATCCATGACCTGGAGCCAAGATTCTGTTGAATATGTTAATGTGGCAATCATATTTTTTAATTACATAATAAGTGACTTGCTGAAACATCTCATCCAATTATGGATATTGTGGTTTATGGATACCTGTGATGTATGATGATGAGTAAAGCCCTACCAATCTATGTCTGATTTGTGATGGGATGACTGGTTACCGTAGAGTTAAAGTTATTGCACTGAACAGAATGCACATAGGAAGTTGTGTTCCTTTGGAGGTCCAACATGTCACCCTGAAGTTCCATTTTGTTAACGACGTTTGGCTGCCCAGAAACAAAAAATCACATAATTGAGGAGGAAAACTTTCCAAAACATCCTAAAATCTCTCAAAGTCTTGAGAAAACATGACTAAACCGTCAGTGTATTTGTTCTTCTGCTTGTGTGGATCTCAGCCGTCTTCCTCGTCGGGGATCACATGGTTTTTCTTCAGTTGGTTCTTGTGTATGCATGTTTACCTTTTCTGATCCCCTCTCCTCATCATCAGAGGGGAGCGCGATAGGGATGGGAGGCAAGAATGGTACACACACACACAGAGAGAGAGAGAGCTTTCTCTGTCAACAAAGGCACCTGCTAGTGTTAGTGGATTCTGGAGGTTCCATCTCTCCAGCTCATGCGTCGTTATATACTAGCTCAAAGATAGATCTTTAGGTGAAGACTCAGCCTCTATCAATCCAGAACCTTCTATCAATCCGGAAATGCATCTTCACCACTGACATTGAAGACAACTTTATGTGTGATTTAACATTTTTTAAATGTATATATGCTACATCTATGCATATTTCCACACACATTTTCAGCCTTTTCCTGTCATCACAGTGGCCGCCCAGAGGGTTTCTGGGGAGCGCGACATTTGAACTGCTGGCTGCTACGTCTAAGACTACTGCGCTGCTCACGGCCCTCTGTGTGATGGGGTTAGATACGTTCACTGGAGAATAACACCCACCATTCCATGTTCCTACACACCCGTCGTGTAGACGGAAAGCGAGAGGTATTAATGTAGCACCGTTCACCCGGGGGCACAATGTACAGGACTGTCGATCAGAACCGGGGCAAGCCTCCCAAACAAGTGGCACTTTAGTCAAAAGGGTTTTGGTGAAACCTCAACATGTGTAAACTGGTGTTAGAATGTTCCTAGACTCACGGGTCAATTATCCAACCCAATTCGTCAGCTTCAAGTAAACTGAAAAACTTGAAAGTCCTTTTACATCCATGAACCCCCTCTGTGACATTCAATCTGTGTCACCTGGTCATAACTCTAAATATGAACGTTTTCTACGGCGTGGACAGGATGCACGCACAACGGCACCGCTCCCAGAATCCAATATTCTAGAACGCGGGCGCCCCTGCCTGCATGGCCCACAAACTGCCAAAAATGATTTGATTTATTAAGATTCCATCGCTGTGCCGGGGAAATGGCACCAGAAATCAATGTAACCTTTTCGGTTTTTGAATAATGATGCCGGTAGGAGAAAAAGCCAAAGGCGTGATATCAGTAGCAACAAGCGCCGTAATGAAGTGATTAATGTCACCGAAAAACCTACCGTTGAAAAGTGTCAAGAGAGAGCATGTGGGGGCCACGGCTGTTGTGGTGCAACGTTAAATCATAAAGTTTCTGTGAGGCGCGTTTTGTGTGCTTCGAATTATTTATCTGGTGAGTTTAGTAAAGGCCTATGCACCGCATAACTTGTGGAATGAACTCACTTTGGTCTTGTAAGTGTCCCTGTCAACTCCTTTTAAATTCACATGATCAAACAAGTATATTCTCATTCCTGAGGGAGTTGACTGTAAATGCCCGACAATCGAACAAGATATAGATTCTTCATTAGTTTAGCATTGGCAGTGCTGTTGTGCCAGAGATAACACTCATTACAACACGCCAACTTGTGAAAGGGGCTGAATGGTTGTAAAGTCAAGAGAACACAACAAATACAAAATCTAGCAGATCAGGGAATTCCAGCCCAAAAAAAGAGATTATCTTTCACATTTAACCCATGTTCGTATCCAACATGACTTACAGAAAGGATGGTATGAGGTGATGAGGACAATAAAAGGGGGATAAAAACGAAAGGAAACAGAGATCACGTGATTTACACTCCAGGCACCCTACCACACACACATAGAAATCACACACACACATATACAGCCATGACACACAGCCATCACACACACACAAAACCAGTCACACACACCCAGTCACAGGGACTCTCAGCGTTTCCCATGAAAAAAAAAAAAAAACATTGTTGTAATTGGCTGCCCTCTGAGGTGCGTGAGTTCCATTGGCTGCCCTCTGAGGTGGACGTGAGGTGGGGAAGGTGTTCATGTGGTTTCTGGTTTTGCAGCCTCACATTCAAGGGCACTGCTTTATTGGTTGACTGGGGCTTTCCGTGAGGCCACGGTTTACTGCATGTTACAAAACCTCTATCTGCTCACCTCTAGCTCAACCCACAAGAAAGTATTAATGAAGTGCCTTCTTTATAGCAGTTGTTTTGGTTTGTTTGGAGGAGAAAAAGGAATTTCACTTTACTCATTTACTTATACACTCATTTTGATTATTAATTACCTTCACAGTATTTCAGTGGGGTGATAAATGCAGCATGAAATTAATTTCTTGATCTGTTGCAATCTTTGATGTTTTGCAATCTGCCTCAGGCTGCAATGACTAGTGCCGTCACTGTGGCTTGCATTTGTTTTCATTTGGTGGCCATTTTGAAAAAGCGTCCAGACTTACTCCAAAAGGTGCCTCTTCGACTTTCCGAAGACTTCGTAACGGTGACTCGTTTAGTTCAGAATCCCAACCACTCCAACTGTTAATATATGCAGAGTTATTCCTTGAGATTGCCCATGCTGAGTGAGCCTATTGATAATGACAGGGGAAGGAGATTCTTGTCAATGGCAGGTTGCTTTGTTCCCACCGGTTGTCATGAGACAGTGTGGGTGAAGCCGACAGGAAGTCAGACTGAACGAGCCAGAGAGAGTTGGGGATGCCCCCAGCCCCAGTGGGGTGCACCGCTCCAGACCTCATGGAAAGAGTGAAAGAAAGTGCAATGTTTGTTCCCTGTCAACCAGGTGAGAGGAGCCGCTCTGGCCCCGTTCCCAATCGCGACTTGCGTAACTTCAGAAGGCTCTGCCTGATTGCGGTATTCATTTAATACAAGGCATGTAAGCGGTTTCCAAAGACAACTTAATTAACTCAAGTAATCTTTCATTAACGTGACGTAATTTGTCAAGCGCACGGTGTGTTGTACACAATCCACATTAACAAAAGACAATTAAGGAATATTGATGTAAAAGCATTTTTGTGTGCGTCTGTGTTTGTGTGTGTGTTTGTGTGTGTGTGTGTGTGTGAGTGTGCTTGCATGCGTGTGAGTGTGTGATCAATCCAAAAATATAAAAGACTTATTTCAGAAAACAGAATGGGATAACAGAAGGCTGAATGGGAGACATTCATATCAGCTTACACACAATGGTAGTATATCAATTTAATCTAAATCGAATTTGTCGTTTTAACTAAGTTAAATAAATTCTTTATTGAATCACGCACAGTTGCAAACAGATTGGACGTGCCCCTGCATAGCTCAAAATCTGTTGTCCCGACGACATAACAGGACTATAAAAATATCTTCCACGTGCATTCTGTTAAAATTTTTTATTTTATTTCCTAAATCTCACAACCGGGGATGTAGCTTGAAGAACCCAAATGTTTTACGAGAGATGTTCTGGCTTGACCCAACCCCCCAAAGGCCCGAAATCGAAGTAGTTGTTCCTACTTTAACTGCTACAAGAGTGTGTCCTCTGTTTCAGTACCAGGGCAGCTCCAGAGCTGGGGACACGGTCTATGGAAAACTCCTTTCTGGCACAGCTGTCTAAGTCTTCCAATGGAGAGCAGAGCGTCTGCTGGTTTTAGCTGCTACCTTGTGCTTGTTTGATTCATTTACCTTCACTGGTCAAGAAGTCCACCTGCCAAGTTGCTTAGGTCTTAGGTGCTCTTTATTTAAAGCAAGGCGTCTTTTATCTTCAGGCCTTTTTTATCTTCAGACATACCAGGGATTTCCAGTGATTTTATGTCAATACACTGTCACCGGGCCATTTTCCCGTTCTAGATTCAACGTTGTGCGTTTGAGAACTGTTTAGCCACGGTTACTCAGGCGCCGTTGATGAAAAGTGCACACTTCAACAGTCGTTTGTGAAAACACCACACACAGTCGTCCTCACTATCCTGTTGATTCATCCTCTAAACTCATTGTTTATAGATTGCGACAAAACACTGAGCGCTGATGGACGGTGTGCCTGTCTTCCTGTCCTCACATCCTGCTTTCCGTCTTCAAACGGTGCAGTGTTGGATATACCCCCCCCCCCCCTCCGACCCCCTTTCCCAAAACAAACACCAAAACTTCTCCCAGTGTCAGGTTTGGCTGATCAAAGCCTATGTCTGATGTTTACTCGTCTCTCGGTAAGATGAAGGACTCCTCCTTGCCGAGGTTTGAAGGGACAATGAACGAAAAAGTCTTCCCCGTCAACTTGGCAGCCATGTTGTATTTTCCCAGCGGGCGGAGATCACAGATGATAGGGAATTGCTAATGAGCGGGAAAGAACTCCTGCGCGGCTAATGAGTGCCTCTTGGACATGTTGGGGTCTTTGATGGAAATGATATTTACAGATCCACAATGCAGTACTGTTGTTCCCTGCTAATTGTAGTATTATTGGCTAGAACTACAAATCCTAGAGGGCTAAGAACTACAGAACGTAGAGCCTCCAGTGATGGGTAATTGAAGAGCATACGGTTTGTTTACATTCGTAACCGGCTGTTTGTTTGAGTCAAAAGTGTGTGTACAGTGTATAGACAATCCCAATGGCCTATAACAATGAATTGTTTCATTTCTGCCTGCTCTCATTCCCACATAAACATGTACGCTTCATAAGAATGGTTGGTTATTTGGTGTCCTCTAATGACAGAATGTTTTAAAACAATAGCCTGCAGCTCTCTGTCGATATTGGAGGCTGTAGTTGTTGATGAATGTTAGCTACTGGCGGTTGCAACAATGTTTAGACTGACCTAATTAAGGCGGCAATTACCTCCAGTGAACCATATTGTCTGCGCTAACGACATGGTTAATTCACATAAGCACTGTGGTGTATCCAATTTCCTAGCACAGCCTCTGAATCTGGTGTAATATGAACACCCAATATTTCCATTCACAAAGTGAACTCCTTTTGTGTTTATTTTTCTACATGTCTCGTGCTCTACCGGACTTTAACAAGCATGACCCAATCCTGTACCCGGGCTGTAGCGATACACGTGTGTGCCGCAGGCAGCAGCTTAGACCACCGGGTAACCCTAGGCCACATAATTGGCCAGACATTTTACTTGCAAAACTCTGCTGAAGCATTCACGTTCAAGGGTGATAAAATGATAATGCATTCTCACAGTGGTTCGTGTGTCAGGTTGAATCTGAGTTATGCGCAACCCTTCTGCAGTAATATTCTTACTGCATTAGTAACAGAAATCTAATGTTTTTTCATAATGCCAAAAGTTAACCATAATTTTAACAAGTAAGTATGTCATTTTTGGCAACATCCTGGGACCAGTTAGGGATAAACGCTTTGTGGATAGACAGAACAAAATATTTTCACTTCTGTTGACTTGGGGATTCGACCTAACAACCTACTAATTACTTGTCAGATTTTCTAACTTGTCACGTCTCCGCCTACTGGCGGCCCCTCCCCTGTCCGCGTAGCCCCCCGGCGTTCGACGTCGCCGGCCTTCTAGGCACCATCGTCCATGTTTGTCCTGTTCCCCATGTCCTGTGAACGCATCCCTCCCTGATTCCCCACAGCTGGCCCTCATTACCTGTGCATTTAATCCCTCGTGTGTCTTGTCTCTTCGTTCG
>JACXGK010003563.1:0-36894 GCA_016801125.1 Novumbra hubbsi | reverse complement strand
GGTGTTGATATCATCTTTACATCGTTTTCCTGTGAAATTAGGTGATTGTAGCGAACGCCATGGCTGGGAATGGCAGGCTATGTGCTGTAGTGGTTCATAACTGGACACACACACACACATGGAACACACACGTACAAACCCACAATCGTGGACACGTACACACACCGTGCACTAAAGTGGCAGAAGAAGTCAGTGGAATTTGACCAAAACAATGGAAATTAATGTCACCTCATGTCGATTTATAAATGCTTGAATGGTAGTGTGCTTGGGTGGATGTCCAAATACACTTTCCTCACGGTCATTTCTGCATGCTAGCTATGCTACCAGGTCATTTGAACAGGAGCTAGCATTTAGCGGTCACATCTTCTTATCTTGAAAAGGGCAACTTCTAAAGGTTATTCAGGGAAAACAATACATCTTTTATCCCCAATGATCTGCTGTCCTATGACCCCTTTGACTGCACCTATGCCTGGGAGGAAAGATGAGGAGAAAATATGCAGCAACATTACAATAGAACAAAAAAACTTGACCACATGACGAGGATGCAGCCATCCTACCTTAGTTTTGGGACAAAGTCTTGACACTCAATATGGCATAAAGTGCACTAAAGATATGCTGTCTGACATCCGACTGGGAGGTTCTAGTAGAACACTCATAATCAATACAGGTTATGTCCTTAATATGAGTGGGTCCTTAATCTGTCCTTAATATGAGTGGGTCCCTAATCTGTCCTTAATATGCGTGCGCTCTGTACTCCTTAGAACTCTTCCTCACAACCTTGTCGGTTGTCACTTTTCTCAGTTTGTATTCTTGTCTATCACTCCCTTCTTCTTTTCCTTATCCTGCTCTCTCTCTGGCCTCTATTCCTTGTTACCTCTCTCCGTTTCTCTCCATCCCTCTTTCAGATCTATTGTGATTCAGTACAGAGGGTCCACACATCGCCTCGACAAAGGCCGCTTGTATTCCACAGACCATGGCTGAGTGCCTGTAGAGTTGAAGTCTGTGACCTCACTCATTCTCCTCCCCCTCTATTCTAAACCATCTCTCTCTCTTTCGCTCACTCTCTTACACACACACAAAACACACATACTCACACAACACTCACAATAAAAAAATCGACATTTAAACATAAATCTTGACCCTAACCTTAGGTATAGCCTTTATCCTAAAACCTTTCCAAAAGGGGAAAATTACATGTTCCGGTTTTATCCAAAGTTGGGTTCCATCCCCATTTCTGAAGTCGAACATGTGCACACACATACATTCGCTCTGTTGATCGCGCATTACCACACACACACACACACACATTCACCCCCTCTCTCTTACACACACACACAACACAATGCTAATGGCCTCTCTCTGTGAAAGCAGAAGGGGTCCCACAATGAGAGCCTACACTGATTGCATGTGAGTGAGTGGGCTGTGCGTTGAGCCAAGGGCACAGGCTGCAGGCTTTGTGGCTCCCGCTGCAGTGCTCAGCTCGGCTTCCAGAACTGCCCACTTTTCAATGTGCTTTTTGTAAGGGACTGGCTGCTAGAGAGTTTCAGGGAGGACGAAAACAAGGTGGTGAATTTACGATCCCCTATCTGGTCGCGGAATGGTTTGTGCTTTCACGTTCTCATTCTGTGTAGGTAGGAAGACATTCACCTAATCGGTAAATGCAGATTAAATAGTCCTTGAACAACAATGGTGGACAAAAAGGTCTCACACACACACACACACACACACTCACACACACACACATGCTCGCACACGTATAAAGACCAAATACGCATACATATAGAACCCAACCCCCTTGCAGGACTATACCACATTCCTGTAAGGGGGGCCTGTGATTTGTGGCACTGATCCAGGAACTATTACTTTGTGAAATGAAGAGTGTATCAGTCCAGCAGTCCGTCACTGGTTCTTTAACAAACAGGGCTGTCTGGATCCGTGGTCTTCGTGGTGGCTGAGCAGTGTGGAGATTTAGAATAGAAAACCCTTCTTCTCTTAGCAGTAGTGAGGACCACACCATCCCTCTCTCCTCCGCCTCTCCTTGTAGCCCGGCCAGGAGCCACAAGCACAGGAGGGCAGGAGGAGGCAGTACACCCCTAACCTCCCTCCCTTCCCACCCACCCACCTCTCGTTCTCTCTCACCTTTCTCCCTTCTCCTTCTATCGCTACATCACCTCTCTCACTCTCTCTCTCTCTCTCTCTCTTTGCTCTCGATCCACTCTCCTTTTCTATTTCTCTCTTTCTCTGTAATTACCCCTGTCTTTTCCCTCTCACAATGCCTCGTTCCCTCTTCTCTGTTTGTCTAGCTATCCTATGGTAAACAAAGGCTTCCTCGAAAAAACGTTGAGACATGCCTGGCAGGTAGAATGATAGTATAACTCCTTCCTGATTCTGTTCTCTCACATTCATACATCCTACTCACACTACCAGACTTGTAATGAGATTAACTGGAGGATTCTTCCGAATACAGTCGGCTAGACTTCATTATTATGTAAACCTCAGAAAAGCTCACCCCCTAGCCTGCTATCTACCAAGCTTTCGAATTTCTAGTTGTAGTTATGTGAATGATGACACAAAACACGTCCGAAAATGCTTCCCGCAGCATGAATGTTGAACAGAGACAAATGTTTACTTATTATGGTGATTGTAGTTTGAACAGTATATATGGTATCATAGCAGCTAGTGGTCACAGAATATCTCCACAATTTCTCTCTCTCTCTCTCTCTCTCTCTCTCTATTCTCTCTCTCTCTACTTTCTCTACTCTCTCTCTCTCTCTCTACTCTACTCTCACTCCCTCAGTTCTTATTCTCTGCATTGCACAGTTTCTTTCTCACCTTTGCTTGTCAAATTGTTTATTCCATCCCCCATCACCCATACCTATCAAAATCCTTTAAAAACAACAAGAATTTTACAATAAAATGTATGTAACTGACAAATAACTAAATTTGCCTACAATGAAGTGTTACACTGCTAATTCTCCCCTAGAGCCTTTTTGTGTGCTGGAGGCCTTTATTCTAATGCCAACAAGATGGGAGGCTAGATATATGAATCCACTCCCCTGAGGAAACCCAGTGAGTCACTACGCCAATTAAAAGGGATACAAACAAACAGGAGAACACAAAGTTAGGTTGGAGGTCCTCAGGGACCAGGATCCCTCTATTCAGGCTCTCAACGGAGGAGATCTGGAAGAAAAAATTGGGACAGAGAGGGACAGAGAAAGGGACAGAAAAAGAGAGGGAGGGAGGGAGAGAAAAGGTGAGAGAGAGGAGGAAAAGGAAATTCACTCTAGGTTAGTACTGCAAGCCTTGAAAGGGGGTTTTGAAAAACGTCCTTTCTTAAACAACTCCCACTTTCAGAACAGTATCACTACTGACAAGGCTAACCCGAACTCTCATACAAACTCTAATACCCCATCACACAGATAAACACGCACATTCCAACCAAGCCCTGCAACCCCTCCCTTAAACGCCAAGCACTCATAATGTCCTATGGTCCACCAATCAACCTCCTAGCACCCCACGGACACCCCGAAACCCTCTCTGCCCTTCTTCCGGACCGGCGTTCCATCACCCCCCCCCCCTTCCCACCCCTAATATAACCCACACCCCTCCAGCCCCAACATCTCTCTCTCGCATAGCCGTCCATCCCTCCATCCCTCCATCCCTCCATCCCTAGCCCCGGGATAATCAGAGTGCCGAGCTAAGCAGACTGAAAGCTCAGGAAAGACAGAGAGGGCAGTTGCACTCCATTCAGGCAGGAGGGAGCCATGCCTGGGCCTAAAAGCTCAGATTACACTGCACATAATGGGAGGCCTGTATCAGCAGGCCAAGCACACACAAGCATTATGCTAAAGTCGTACCCCTCGTTTCTTTTGTGGCCGCCAGGGTGACAAGTACTAGCGCAGCTGCTTTGGGTGTTGCCGCTGGCTACCTGGAGACCTAGAGACGCCGAGGAGAGGGAGGCAGCGCTGAGACGTGACGGGAGGAGTTGTGTGTTTAAGGGAGAATGGCCCTGGGGGGGGTGGGAGTATGCAGTGATTGTGTAATGCTACGTGTGGCCACTCCTCGCGTTTTTTGGGCAGTTTTGTGTCGATGTAGTAGGTAAGGACTGTGATGTGAGCGGCAGAGGGAAGTGAGAGAGTGAGGTGTAATATTTGTCAGGCCGCGTTGCTCGTGAGTCAGCTGAAACGCTTACACTGAGCAGAGCAGGTTATTTTAGAGGACAGAGGGTGGGCGATGAGATGGAGATAGAGGCTCGGGGGCAAACAGAGAGGGGGGGGGTGAGATGGAGATAGAGGCTCGGGGGAAAACAGAGAGGGGGGGGAGAGATGGAGATAGAGGCTCGGGGGTAAACAGAGAGTGGGGGGAGAGATGGAGATAGAGGCTCAGGGGCAAACAGAGAGTGGGGGGAGAGATGGAGATAGAGGCTCCTGTGATTTATACAATCACAATGAATAGAATCTCACTATGACAATAAAACCTATTAAAGTTTTGTTTTCAGATAACTTCACAATTTTCCCTCCCTCATATGGCTTATAGTAATCACTAAACCAACAGTGATTTCTAAACAGTCTTGTTTGCTAGCAAGCTAATTAGCATGACTATATGTCATTTTCAATTAAAAAGGACATTGTCTCATTAAGACAATACAATTCACGTGAATGGCCTGTTTTGTCACAACGGGGAATACCACGGGAAAATAATTTGTAGCCAAGTAGCCAAACAAGTAGCCAAACCTGACTTACCGGGGGAGGTTTAGCAACACATATCCACCAAGAGCTAGCATAGCCTGTGTGCTGCAATAAACTCCCTCCCCAAACAAATGAAAATAGTTGGAATAACATATTCAGCACAATAAATCACAAAAATTATAATTTTGGTGTGCAAAAGCTAAACTAACTGTTCAGATTGGCAGAGCTCAGCTACTCCATGTCAGTTTTGTAATGATTAAACAACATTCTAGAACTGCTCACTCATGTTTCCTTTAATAATGGTACATATATTACCAATTCTCCAAGGGTTTGCAAACTTTTGAGCACAACTGTAATTCACAGTATGGGCTAATTGGCAGCGCTTAGAATGAGTGCGAATGACATATTAGAGAATTAGAAGGATGAAATCCTATTTTTAAAGAAATGATCTAAAGCACATGTGTATTGATTGTGCTAACAGGTGATACCTTCCCTCAGTCACATCCCAAGGTTTGGCTAGATACAGGGGGTATTAGATTGCTGTGGAGGCAGTGTGTTCATAACGGACCTGTGTAAAATACCTACGAACACCTTGATATACCGTGGAGGTAAAATAATGTCCCTGCATACCTGTAAGTTATTAAAATCAAGGAAGAATGGAATTGAAAAACGTCTGATAGGTTTGTTCTTACCCAGCTATATGGTTTCACACCTCACTGTTACGCTTGTCATGCTGCATACCGTGTGAATGAAATGACTTTCATATTTCACCACCACCACACACTGCATTCCCACCCTGACGAAGCCTGACAATGTTTCCTTTATGGAGTTGTTGGTTATGTCACGTGGTGTCCTTAGACTACGAATACGTTAGTGGAGGTGAGATGTTGGCATGTTGATCAAATCTCCAGTAGTAGACCGACTAGAGAAATGTCCTATTCCAATGGAATTACAAATCTCGAGAATATGCAGCATTTAACTCTTAAAATAGAATTGCTGGTGTAAAAAAGTACTTCAGGTAGAAGTAATTTAGCTACTTTTAAAGAAGATATGTTTCTTGTAATAATTAGCTACATTGTTTATGGACTCCTGAGCACTGGTAAAAAACATGATATTTGCCATGAATGAGGTTAAACATTCTAAATCCACCAGCCATACAGGTGGAGTATATACTGTGGTGTAGGACACATATGGGGGACGGTAGAAGGGTAGAACAGTTGTTTATATTTGCCGATTCACTAGACGGCTTGAGCAAACATGGCCATAGGTGTCTGGGCACAAGATTACTGTTCATAGAACCTATGACCTGGAATGTGAAGCTCTTTTGCATGTGTTTCCTGATATTCGTGCTCTTGTGTGACATTATTTCTGTATTGGTCAGCTTTGGTAACAAAAAATATATTTAGATTAAAGATTGTTCTGGTTTTGGCTGTATGTTTGAGATCATGGTTCTGCTGGAAAACAAATCATTTCCCATGTCCCAGGTCTCTTACAGGCTTCATAAGGTTTCTCTCCAGCATTTCTCTGTACTTTGCTGCATCCATTTTGCCCTATATTTTCACAAGCTTTCATAGCATTATGCTGCCCCCACCGTGCTTCCCAGTAAGGATGGAGCTCTGAGGATGATGTGTGGTGTTAAACTTGCACCAAACATAGTGCTTAGTGTTCAGGTCAGAATGCTCTATTTTGGTCCTAGCGGACCATAGAATCTTCTTACACGTAGTCTCAGATTCTCCCACATGCGTTCTATCATGGTCTAGCAGGCAATTGCTGCAGAACGCTCAATGTCTCCCAGCTCAGCTGTGAAAGCAGGGCCTGTTGTAGACATTAGTGCCATAAGTAGTCGCCCCCTGACCGCTAAAACCCAAATTACATTTTGCTTATGGTCCCAAAAAGACGAGAGCCGGCCATGTGTGAAAGACTATAAATCTTTAAAAGTTGCAATATGCCTCTTTGCGGCTTATCTAACTAGTGCCTTTCTCACCCAGGTGTTTTGACGATGGTCTTGTTCTAGATAGATTCACATTTGTGTCATTTTCTCTCAATTTCCTTATAAAGGACTCTAGTGAAATCAAATTGGATTTAAAGCTACATTGTTAAATACAGTTTGCTTTGAATGTTTCCTTGTATTCATAATGTAGCTTTTGTTAGCAATTTGATTAAACAACTGTGGTACCCTGAGACCGGTGTATTTTACCAAAAACCATATGAAACCCCTTAATTGCAGTTGGACTCCAGGTTATTTGACTTTTAGAGACAGCTGGTTGCACCACAGCTTATGCAAGTTTGTTTTACAAAATGGGGTGAACAATTTGCCAACCTTGATTTTTTGTTTTGTATTTGAAATTAATTAAAAACAATTTTTAGATTTAAATTTGCCCTTTGATGTTATGATAAAATCCACTTTGAATGCACTTCAGAGCCCATGTTTTGGGCCATTTTGTAATGATTTGAAAAATAATAATGATTTAAGTCATGTGTTGATGCGACTAGTTGAATTTGTATAATTTACTGAATGTTTTTAGAGTGTAAGTGCATTTTTCATTTTGGCCAACTATTGTTTCAGTATTGGCTTTCGTGTTAAACGTGAATTCAGGTTTGTCAAATTCGGTCAAGAAATATGGAAAAGCAGTGTTGGTTAAAAAAACATATTGAATAAAGTGGATGTAAATACCATTGGTTATAGTTTTATAAGCCTTAATCATAATCATATTGCTGGGCTTTTCTCTTTGTCTTACATGACATCGACTTCTACAGGCTTACAACAAAAGTCTCTATTAATCCATGGCTCATTCATTCAGCCGTGATCAAATAATAGACTGGTAGTTTGCACACACTCATACACACATACTGAGGCACAGTATGTAACAGCAAAGGTCCAGTATTGTGATTCGCTGATACAAAGCTCAATGTCAGAGAGATCCCTTAATAATCAGCTTTCCCTGTTCAATCAATATAAAGCAGTAGACAGCCGGGATGCTTCCTCATATCAACAACAGGCCAAATCCCACTTGCAACAGAAAATATTTTTCACTGTGTTGTCTCAGGCATCAGAGAAAATGAGATAGATAGCAACATAGAGAATGACAGAGAAAGAGAGGGAACAAGGAAGAAAAAAACACAGAGAGAGAGAGGAAGTAGGTGTTGTCTTTATATGCCCCCAGCACTAACACCACAGCCACCACCCCCACCAACACCACAACCCCCAACACCACCACCATCACATTCCCCAACACCACCACCATCACGTTCCCCAACACCACCACCACAACCACCACCACCACAACCACCACCCCCAGCACAACCACCCCCACCAACACCACAACCACCACACAACCACCACAACCACCCCCAGTACCTCCACCACGACCACCATCACAACCACCACACAACCACACCCACCAACACCACAACCACCACACCACCACCACAGCCACCACCACAACCACCACCCCCAGTGCCTCCACCACGACCACCACCATCACAACCATCACAACCACCCCCACCAACACCACAACCACCCCCAGTACCTCCACCACGACCACCATCACAACCACAACCACCACCATCACAACCACCACCACAACCACCACACAACTAACCCCACCAACACCACAACCACCACACATCCACCACCAACACAACCACCACCCCCAGTACCTTCACCACAACCACAACCACAACCACCACACAACCACCCCCACCAACACCACAACCACCACACAACCATCACAACCACCACAACCACCACACAACCACCACCTGAACATCTACTTGGGGAAATTGAGACACTAAAAATAAAATATGACAAATATTTTTTTTTAGCATTGACTCTGTAACAGTTTAGCTTAACTGCCTTATTTCTCTGTCTGGTTTCTCCTCTTACTGGCTTACTTTTGGTCCTCTCTGCCATTAATGTTCCAGTATGACCCCAGTATGATTATGATGGAATTTATATTATAATATTAACAACCCATTTCCTGTGCATACCATTTACAAGATCCTTATACAATGTATTTACACACCTCTCTACAGTTATAAATGTAAAGTGTTTGCAGATAGTGGACAAAGTTTTAAACCGGTGTTCCCTAAGCTTAGTAGTTCTGGGTACAGTCAGTTTGACTTGCCCTGGCAGCACAGTCACAGTCATCTCTCTATTTCAGTCCTCCTGCAGAATGGAACATGGTGTACAGAGGAAGAGGGGGGTGAGTGGAATTGGGAGGGGTGGTGGGTATAGAGAGAGAGGGAAAAAAAGAGAACAGAATTGAGAGAGTCACCAGTGGAACTAGGCAAGCCCAGCATGTCAGCCCCCTGCATGTATTAATCACTCTGATATAAAAGGAAAGCTAGTCAGACCCACAAGGTCACAGTAGTCACACAGCATAGGAGGAACAGCCATCCTACTCACTCTTTAGCTAGAGCCATGTACCATACTCATAGACCTGACCTATTCATTGACTGACACAACACAGTCTTACTTTGCCTTTTATATCTTCATGGCAGCTACTATCACACAGGCGATATCTAGTCTTGAGAGACAGACACCAAAAATATTTATTAGTTTGATTCACAATGACTATAAACTATTTTCCCATTCTTCCTGCTATGGAAACATATACATTGGATACTGTGTGGCTTCCCTGTTACTCCTTCACCCTGGACAAACCCCCATGTGGCCAGAGAGGGCTCGTATCCAGACATCCATACATGCCTTTACTGAATCTCAAGATCATTTAGTTCATACATTTTTCATTCATCTATAGAACATGTATCTGTACAATGTTTGAATTTGGCAACATTTAATCAGCAATCGACAGCCATGGCCAAATGTTTTGAGGAAGACACAAATTATACATTTTCACAAAGTCTGCTGCCTCCGTTTTTTATGATGGCCATTTGCATACACTCCAGAACATGATGAAGAGTGATCAGACTAATTTGTATTGAATTGCAAAAAACTTATCCCCACAAAAAACTAGTCCAGTGCATTTCAGCCCTGCCACAAAAGGACCAGCTGATATCATGTCAGTGATTCTCACAGGCAAGCATGTTGACAAGGAAAGGCTGGAGATCACTCTGTTATTGGGAGTCAATGGAGCAAACTTGCTATTTTGCATCTCCACATCATGAACACAGGCACAAGAGTGTCTAGTCTGTGAAACAGTTGCCTGGCAGGTCCTCAACAGGCAGCTTCATTAAATAGTACCCGTAAAACACCAGTCTGAACATCATCAGTGAAGAGACAACTCCAAGATGCAGGCCTTCTAGGCAGAGTTGAATAAAAAAGCCATATCTCAGACTGGCCAATAAAATTACAATATTAAGATGGACAACAGAACGCAGACACTGGATAGAGGAAAATTGGGAAAACTGATCTGGACAGACTTATCTAAGTTTGATATGAAAAACAAACCAAATGATAAGATGATGATGGAGCACTTGATGCCATCTGCCAAGCATGGTGGAGGCAATGTGGGTGTGGGGGTGCTTTGGTGGTAAAGTGGGAGATTTTTATAGGGTAAAATGGCACTTGAAAAAGAACTGGCAGAATAACTTGAGGAAGAACTAGCACTCAATGTTTCATTGCCATTCTATACACTGTGGACGGCACTTGACTGGAACCAATTTCCCCCTAATACAGGACAATGACCCAAAGCACTGCTCCAAACTATGTAATAACTATTTAGGGAAGCAGCAGTTAGCTGGTATTCTGGAATGTCCACCAAAGTCAATGGATCTCATTCTTATTGAGCTGTAGTGGGAGCATCTTGACCACATGGTACTTTAGAAGTGATCCCAAACTATTGAACAATTATGCATGACGGTCCTTATCCAACTAAAATATGATGGTCGGTATACTAGTAACATGTTATAGGCTGTATTTATCTGACATATAATGATATGAATTCAACTGACATACAGTGGTCAAATCTGAAGTACATCAGCCGGAAGGAAACTAAACCAACTGGTGGCCTCAGCTACTGCTACTATGGCAACTGAACTTCATAAAATGCTCTGGTCGGGTCGATGTGAAGAAGTGAACTCAAGTTAAATAATTGGTTTGGTGGATATGGCTTTATGCACAAAAATAGGCGTACTTCAGGAGTGCATAGCACATCATGAACAGAGACCACCTTGAAGGGTTCAAATGTTCTAATGTAATAACAGCTGGAAAGATTCATACCAAAGAAGGCAATTTCTCAGACCTGGTATTAAATACTCTCTAATCCCACTGCAGAATCCCCTCTCTTCAACATTCTAAGACAATGTACATTAAAATGTGTCTGTATGTACCAGGTAATGCGAGGATTTCCATGCACACGGGAGTGCTCGCAATACTTCAATATGGCTCACCTGATAACCACATGATTCTTTAATGTACATTCAGGGACACACTTGTCCTTCACCGTGTCTGTTATTATCCTGCTCCAGCTATCTTCCACTTTGAAATGTACGCGTGTGCGTGTATGTGTGTACGTGTCTTGGCGCCTATCTTTGTGATTATTCTGCTGAGGTTCTCAATAGCAGATGGTGTGTATGCATTGTGTGCCAGCCTGCACAGAGAAAGAAACACACACACGCACTCAGGACTCATCTGTTCAGGATATTGTCTTGGGATGCGTTCAGGAGCTCAAAGCATTTTTAAACTGAGAGACCGCAGGTAAACAAGCCTTTTAGCAGCCCTCAAATGTGTTAATAACCAATCCCTGGACTATTACAGTAAGCGCCTCATAATGTAGCAACAAGAATACACATAATAACATTTGCAGAACCTTGCAGCAAAGTCACATCCAATTGGCCTAACTGATGCCATGGCAACCAGGCCTGTGATATCGCCAGCAGAAATAAACCCTATTCCCTATAAAGTCCACATCTTCTGACTAGAGCCCTATTAGCCTAGATTGAATGTAGTGCTGGTGTCATGCAAAATTCCTCCAAGGAAAAACATTTGTCCAACGGTTCTAACATGCGGAATCACCATTAATTCATAAGTAATTTGTCATATGCTCAATTTAGTTCTAGGTCTATATAAAGTTCTAGGTCCATTAGGAGATGAGATCTGAACTGGAAGGAATAGATATACCATCTATCACAATTATAAGTCTATGGCCAAAATGTTCATCTAATTCCAAAATTAAAAACATGCAAACACAGGTTAATTCAGGATGTGTCCAAGGCAACAAAACCAATGTCGATCATTCCGTCAAACACATTTATTATGACAGATTTAATGTACCATTTATGTTTAAGTATTCCATTAACAAGATATGAAGTATATCTATATTCAAAAATCTGAGCTTTGAGTGCAGCACACATTCTTTGTAATGGCTTGATGTAGTGTGGGTAGTCTCATGGGGGATCCCATAATCAGTCACCATTGGGAAAGAAACAGTTTACTTTATGCATTTTTTTAAGTTATGAATGTCCACTTGTCCTCTGCCCACAGAATGACAATGTTTAAGAACAGTGGATGACTGGTTGGTTGGGGTCAGTGAACTATCAATAAATCAAATATTTGAAACCCTTTTAACATTAGCTGTTGTCCAAAACTACTTTTACGAAACACCCAGACATAATGCTAGAGAGCCATAGGTTTGTAGTTAGTAATCTGTCTTGTTTGTAATGACTTTCCAGGTGGATAAACAATCATTACTGGATGTGTCAAACTTGTGTTTGGCTGACGTGATTACTGATTTTAGCTTTTGTTTTGCTCTCCTTCATAGTAACTGCTCTTGAGTTTTACCTCTATGACGGTGCTGGGAGCTCTGTATGCATTTCTGTCACTGAATATGTTCCATTCAGTGGTGTCAAAGCATTTATTCTCACATGGGATTTGAAATGATTTGACATGATTTTCTGAAAATTATTTGGAAATGTTTAAAAGGTCCCCTTTATATAAACAAATGTTAGACAAATATACAAATATAGACACAATCTTTTTCAGCATTCACATTTCTTAAAGTTTCTTAAGATGGGATTTCTGAGGTGAATGCAGTATAACATGATCAATTAATGGGTCTCAAATGACATAACAGCTAAAATAACATAAATCTCTAAATAATGCCTTTAGAAGTTTGACAACTTGCTAATGAGGTTAAAAGGGAGTTGCTAACTAGTGCAAGACACACAAAGTTATTAGCTAGTGATATAACGCAATATTCATATTCATTATATAGTCATGTTAAAGCTTGTATCTTGAGTTCTGCTGATGCTACTCATGCTCTACTGAGGAACTCCTTACACATCAATATGACGTAGTCAGCGGCTCAAATGGCTCCACATTTCACTATATAGTGCCACAGACAAAGATTCCCAACTACATTTCAGTCTAAAGCAGCATTTCCCAAATTGTGGTTATTGGAGGTTTTCAGCCAGTCACAGTTATTTCAAATAACACAAAAGGTATGGCACTAACCAATGCAGCAAATGCAAGGTTACATATATTTAATCAAGGCTAGCTATTGTTGACAGGCACAGTAGCTTCCATTTAACATTATGAGATTTCATTAAGCCAGCTGTCTGTTAAGGTAGATTGATTGTAGCATTACATTATTCGATGTGAAGGCTTGCAATTAGACAGTTCACATGAATGTATTTCAATTGTTTACATTTGTTTTGGTTTATCTGAAACTTTGCAGAATTTGGCACGACCGTCTTTCAGCGACCACAGTTGAGCCCTTTCGTAAAATAAACGTGAACTACTTTCCACTGAACCTGGAGTGCCTTTGTGTATTGCTTTGTAGCTGCCTTTTCACACAGGGGTTTAGTGAGTCTGCTATTTAAATAGGTGCATGTTTATGTCAATTATTTAAACTTACTTTATTATATAAAATATGAAACACTGTTCAGTGTTTTGATGCTGTTCTATATAAAAACAGGCCAGTTATTTTAATAAATGTATTTGCACTGAAATACTGTTTAACACTGTTTAACACATATTATGAACACCTACAAATGTTCATTTGTTTTGAATAAACTATGAGTAGCTAGCTTAGTATATCCTAAAGTATAGCCTATTGATGTTATAATGGCTATTATTTTTACTTTGACTATGCTGATGGATGATGGATGCTATGACTCACTGACAGGACTCACAGCCTGGTCATGCCTGGCTGGAACACACAAACACACACACACAAACAACAAAAGCAGTGACACAGCAACAAAGACACACTCAAGCATTCAGGTTTAACAAAAACACATGCAATGGTGCAGCCAAGCACATGTTTTATCACACACACACATGCAACCCCAGAGCTTGGGGGAATGAACAAACAATGAAACACTTTTCAATAACATTTTGCAGTATGCCTGATAGCACAGGCCCGTTAATAGCAGATAACACGAGCAAAGTAACTGCCATGCTGTCTGTCTGCTTTATGTTTGTGTGTGTGTGTGTGTGTGTGTGTGAGTGAATGCACATAAGTGATTGGAGTGGCATCAGATGACTGAGCAGTTTAGAGCACTGGCCCACTAAAAGGTTGCTAAAACAAATACGCAAGCTGACAATGTGAAAAATCTGCAGATTTTCTGCCGTTGAGCAAGGCAGATAACCCTAATTGCACATTTACAATTCATACATTTCACCAGCCACCAGACTGTTAGGTTTGATGCCCATTATTTGCCCTGATTATGCTCCCACTCAATGTGTCTTTTTCTCTAGTGCATCTCTCCAACCCTTTCTGTCTTGTGTTTCTTTGTTTTCATTACTCTCCTCTCTATCATGTTTCTCTCCTGCTGGGTCAATTTTTTTCTATCACTCTGGAGATGGTTGTTGTAAAGTAGTTAATTTAGAAAATCTGTCCCAAGTTATCCCAATATAATTATTATAAGATATTGTCTCAACTTAATCAACATAAACAAAATGTGATAATATGAGTTATTAGACTTGGGGGCGGCATAATGTGTTTGTTGAAAGTAGGAAAGAGGGGGGTGGTATGTTTGACACAGTTATAATACAGTAACATGTTTACAGATTTTTGACCAACTAATAATGTTTTTCCTAGCCTGATACATTTGCTAACACCGTAAACACAAAAGTTAGCTTGCTTGATTAACACTGACCATGGATACACTAGCTACTACATTATGAATACTGACTACAATGGCAATAATTGTCAAAACTGGTGAAACCAACTCTTCATTCAACATGGGTGAAAGAAATGGTCTCTGAGTTTCCCTCTTGATTTCGACTTGAAGGGCAATTCAAGTGACATCCCACAGGGAACAACAGCCGTCTTATTACTCTGAATCTAGCCGCTAACCCTGCCGTCAAATAATTACAACAGGGGTTGGCACGTGGGTAAACATTTTCAGGAGCTCCTGAATTGCACAGTGGTTAAGTAACCGCATTTGTTGATATTGAATGTTATTCATGCTGCACAGAATTCTTCTGTGTGCACAACATTCCTACTATGTGCGTTTGTATTTTTTGTACATTCATATTTTCGGTAGCTGTTCATTTCATACATACGCCGTTTAGAAAGAGAGAGGGGGCAGGGGGTGTTAGGAAGTCCCAGGTGACCCCGACAAAGAGAGTCACAGAGAGAGATGGAGGGAGGGAAGGGGGGGCCCGATATTTTTAGTCTGGCAGAAACACGTATATAGTCAACAGCAGCTGAGCATTTATCGTCTCATTACGTTAGCATGGCCTTTCTGACTAATCATTTTCATCTTTGTACCTCTCCTTTCTGCCCTGCTGTTTCTTGCATAGTCTCTGTTTCCCACAAAGTCACTGTTTCCGGCATAGTCTCTGTTACCAGCATAGTCTCTGTTTCCAGCATAGTCTCTGTTTCTCATATAGTCTCTGTGTCCCGTATAGTCTCTGTTTCCCGTATAGTCTCTGTTCCCCTTATACTCTCTGTTTCCCGTATAGTCTCTGTTTCCCGCATGGTCTCTGTTTCCTGTATAGTCTCTGTTTCCCGTATAGTCTCTGTTTCCCTCATAGTCTCTGTTTCCAGCATAGTCTCTGTTTCCTTCATAGTCTCTGTTTCCTGCATAGTCTCTGTTTCCTGCATAGCCTCTGTTTCCTGCATAGTCTCTGTTTCCTGCATAGCCTCTGTTTCCCGCATAGTCTCTGTTTCCTGCATAGCCTCTGTTTCCCCCATAATCCCTTTACCTTCACCTCCCCTTCGCCTCTAACACCTTTGTCCCGTCTCCACAGTTCTTTCTCCTCTCCTGTTTCTGCCACCTTTCCTGTTCCCTCTCCTGCCTCCGACACTCTCTATTCTCTCTACTGTACACTATTTGTTGCCTCACCCCCCAGCACACTGATACAGACACAAGCTCACGAACACAAACACATTGACTCGCCCCACCAACCATTCTCTGCGCTCTTCCTCTTTTATTGTACTGCAATACTGAACTTGCCAGTTGTGAGATGTTTAAGATCATGAATCACTGACACTGCATTGTGTCTGTTCTTGTTTATCCGCTGGCGCATGTTTGGAGGGGATGGTTGGTGTCAGAGATGGGACAGAGTTTCTAAAAAATATGAATTGTTTGTCATAGTGTTTGACTGCTGGAGAGAAAATGTAATCACTTGTTTCTAGATGGGTATTATTCTATGAGTATGAGTGAAAAAGGGAGAGCTGGAGAGAATGGTAAAGGGAGAAAGTCATAGAAGGGCCAGAGGAACATGGGGGGGGGGGGTCATCCACTAAATACAGTAGCCAATCAAAGAACTCAACCTACTCATCTCATGATCTGAAGTGTAACACATTATTTCTTGGTAGAACAAACCTCTCGTGGCACAAACACACAAACAGCAACTCAAGCAACCCCACACAAACATAGACTGTCACGAAGGAGGCTGGCTGGTTTGAAACACATGGTGCCTGCCACAATACACTTCCTAGCATCAGCATAACTTGTTACATATTTCTTCTTTTTTTTGACTGTTTAAATGAGCAGCCGACCTTAAAGACAGTTGTATATCTCTGATACGGACACCAGGGGACTTTCACTGAGTTGTCTGTGATGCTGCCACACACTGATGGTCTCCCCAGGAATACCTTCACAAACCCTCAGCCAGATGGCCCGGCGAATCGCACCCACAGGAATGAATGTGCCAATGCCACTCACACACTGTCAAACATGTACATGCGCAAGCACCCACTCACAAACACAACCATGCATACATACATACAGTACCTGTCAAAAGCATCCAAAGTGTTGACTAGTACCATACAGACATCCACAACCATCCTTCTATACATATGTACATAAATACATCCAGATGGGTGACAAATTAAAGGAAAAAAACAACATAAAGAGTCTCCGCGAGGTGTCACATCCAACCGGAACAGCGTCAATGTGCCTTGGCATAGATTCTATGGAACTCTACTAGAAGGATGGAGCACCATTCTTCCAAAAGATATTCCCTCATTTTGGGATCTGGTTCAGACATAGTAATTGCTATGGCCATAGCACATGATTCACATCATTGTCACTTGACGTTGGGGCAACAATTCAGTGCCCTGTGGATGGAGGCGTTGTCATACTTGAATAGACACAATAATGAACCCTAATCCAAAGTTGCTTAGATCATTTCTTTATGTGTCATGTCCTGGCTGGGGGCCTCTGGCCATCTTTTTTTGCCCGGGGCTCACAGTCAGGACCTGCCAGTAGTGGGGCCTCTAGGCATCTCTACATTGACTGTTTGGTGTTTCCCAATTGGGGAGCCTACTTAAGTTGCCTTCGTGCTTTGTAGCCTCTGTGCCGCCCAGCTTTATGTTTGTTGTTTTCAACTCGTTACATTTGCTAAGTAGGACCTCCAATAAAGTATGGATATTTCAACTGCTCTGCACGTGTCCTACCTCCTGGCCGACACGTGACATGGTGCCATCTTTATCCAACATACAACATCCGTCTTCTGGGTCTATAATGCATCTGAGTATGAGAGGATGTTAATTGCTTCATTGTATCTTGTACAACACCTGAATGGAAACATCTGCATCTGTTATATACCTCCACTAATTTCTTCAGGTTGGTCCTTTATTTTGTCAACCATCCATACCATCTATACATACAGTACAAGTATTCAGACTCCTTCACTTTAACTGAAAGTTCTACAGCGAGGGAGAAGAAAAAGGGCTGTTGCTGAGATACAAATAGGTATGCAACAGGAAGATAAAAATATATACATATATATATGTGGGGACAGAAAGTTAGAGAGACTAGGATAAAGAGAGAGAGAGAGAGAGGGAGTGGAAGACGTATTGACATTCAGTACTAATTGCAGCCCTGATCACACACTGAGTCTTGCATCACCCACCCATCTGGCCTGATGCTCGATCCACATGTGTGCCACAGCCGTGGACAGGCTCAGAGATCCACTTATAGCCCAGGAAACAGTCCTGCTGGTTTACCCTTAGCCAATCATATAGAGCAATACTTCTTATTTGGACAGAAACAAAGAGGATAGGCAGGGAGAAGGATGATTTTTGTAATCAAGTTGAGTTCCTGCAGCTGTTGTAACTCATGTTATCAACAAGTAATTATAGTTGCATAAAGACCATATATATATTTATTATACATATATATATCCAGCTCATTAACAATAAATCCATAAAATAATCATACACATGACAGGAACCCAAAGCATTCAGGACAAAAAAAAGAACACAGTGGCAGAAGAATTACCCATCAGCGCGTGTAATGCCTGGATGTTGTATGATGATTAAAATCTACCTCAGAATAACAGAATGATCAGTGAAGATAATGCCACAGGAAGAGTTCTAGACATATGAGAGGATTCGGTAGACCCAGGATACGCTGTACAATACTGCCACCAAGTGGTCAAGATGACCCTCAACCATGGTAACTGCAGGTGACATCTGTAGCACATTTGACAAAATGTAGTTCCAGCACTGTAGCACATGTCAAAATGTCAATAAAAGCAACCCTATTAGACACTACCTACATGTGTTACCCCTGTAACCAGCCACATTGATCAATAAAACAAGAAAGAGAACAGGGGGAAGATATATAGTGTCCGATCTCATGTGATTTAGAATGTGTGTTGGAGGCTGTCTCCGGCAGCTATGTGTGTTGATAATCATTCCTGCTGGGTGCTCAGTGTCAGCCAAGACCAAACACCTGCAACAAAATTGGGTCAAGCTGCCTCTCTCGCTCTCTTTCTCTGTCCCATCTTTTCTCTCTGTCCCAGATATCTCTCTCAATTCCAACGTTTTACAGATCTTGGCACAATGATTGCTGTCATTTTACGTTGTGAACATAGTATGGACCTCCCTGATCCAAGCCTCTGATCCAAAAGTTCAGACTCCTTCACTTGCCTTTGTATGTGCTAATAAGGCCCATAAAAATGTATGTGTCAATAAGGCTCAACAAAATGTGTGTGTAAATAAGGCCCATCAAAGTGTATGTGTTAATAACTCATCTAAATGTATGTGTTAATAAAGATGGTCTAAATGTATGTGTTAGTAAGGCTCATCTAAATGTGTGTTAATAAGGCTCATCAAAATGAATGTGTTAATAAGGATCATCAACATACTTGTATTAATAAGGAACATCAAACTGTATGTGTTAATAAGGCTCATCCAAATGTATGTGTTCATCAGGCTCATTAAAATGTATGACAAATAGACAATCCTAGATGTCCCAGGCGGTTCTTTTGCTTTTAAAATTAACCGGACCGTACCATGAACTGGACCGTACCAGCCCAAGTTAAGCCCTGATAACCATCAGATTTCCAGAATGGATGTGACGTATAAAAGATATGTTAACCTAAGGCAGTTCTCTTGCATACCTGACATTACAGTGCAATCCTCTTACATTACCAAAGGGGGTCAGTGTTTCTTCTTTGAGTAAAGGACAAAAGAAAACTATTATATTGTTTACAACTGTACCCAAACACATTTTCTATAGTATGTATACATAAATTAGCAAAGCAACGGTTTGCTTATTTTACAGTTGAATGGTTCCAGTGGTTTCTATTACCCGAAATATGTTAGCATAAACGATCATCCTTGGGATTTTATTCACACCAACAGTGTTGTTTCTTTGGCTACACCCTATCAGTGTGCTAATAAGTCACGTTAATTGTTGCTGTTTGTGTTATTATTGTGGTTTGTCTGATCATCAGGTTCAAAGTGAACTTGAGCCCGACATCCATGTGTGGAGGGCTGAGCGGTTTCCTGACACTTGTCAACAGTCTTTAATGAAAGTGGCCTTTTCCTCCGAGGCCTCTTTTCATTAGCATCTTAGGGGGTCATGGGTCGGCGCTGCGCTGTGTGTCGGCCCGGAGGGCCAGACGGGTGAGGGGCCCACCATGGGAAAACCATGTGTTGATTCTTTAACCATTCGCTTTTTGTTCCGATTTTGCTCCAGATCAAGGCCAAGCCCCAACCCTGTTTAACACCATCCCCCAATCCTAGACCATGGAAGGGGGGGGGGGGGTATCCCTTGTTGCTCTGCAATCCAGCACTTTCAGTGGATGTGAGCTTCAACTGGAAGACAGTGAAGAAAGCGGAGGAGAGTGTGACAAAGGAAAACCTGGGAAGGTTGAACACACTAAATAGGTCATCGTCTGTAATTTGTGATTAGTCTCAGTGTCAATACCAGACTACTTCTCACCCTACCCCAGTCTCAGTGTCAATACCAGACTACTTCTCACCCTACCCCAGTCCCAGTGTCAATACCAGACTACTTCTGACCCTACCCCAGTCCCAGTGTCAATACCAGACTACCTTTTACCCATCCCCAGTTTGTGTCAGTACCAGAAAATTTCTTACCCTTCCCTAGCCCAAACGTCAGCACCAGACTACCTCTTTCCCTGCCCTAGCCCCAACGCCAGCACCAGACTACCTCTTACCCTGCCCTAGGCCCAAAGTCAGTCCCAGACTACTTTTTACCCTACGCTAGCCCCAACATCAGTACCAGACTATTTCTTACCCTACGCTAGCCCCAACGTCAGTACCAGACTATTTCTTACCCTACACTAGCCCCAACGTCAGTACCAGACTATTTCTTACCCTACGCTAGCCCCAACGTCAGTACCAGACTATTTCTTACCCTACACTAGCCCCAACGTCAGTACCAGACTATTTCTTACCCTACGCTAGCCCCAACATCAGTACCAGACTATTTCTTACCCTACGCTAGCCCAAACGTCAGTACCAGACTATTTCTTACCCTATGCTAGCCCCAACATCAGTACCAGACTATTTCTTACACTACGCTAGCCCCAACGTCAGTACCAGACTATTTCTTACCCTACGCTAGCCCCAACGTCAGTACCCTTCCCCAGTCCCATGTCAAAACAGACAACCTTTAAACCTACCTACCCTAGCCCCAACCTCACTACCAGACATGTTCTTATTCTAGCCAAGTTCCCAACCCCAGGCAGCACCAGCCCCAGCGTTAGCCTTTCACCCCCAATATACTGGAAGCCCCTGCTGTAGCTCTCCAACCTAGCTTCAGCTCTCTTCCTTCACAGCATTCCCAGCCCCCCAACCCTGGCTTCAGTCCAGCTAGCCAGCCCAAGTCAAAAGTTCAAAGCCTGCCTTAAACACGGCCCGGTCTGTGGTCCCACCACCTGCCCCCCGTGTCGCGTCAGAACCTGGCTGAAGAGAGAACGCGGAGATGAGAGAGACGGGCCGCGGGACACCCAGCTGAAGGAGAGAGGGAGACGCACAGAGAGGGACTCAGAACCCGCATTGCTCCTTCACAACTCCCCTTTTGCTTACCTCCCACTTGTCCAACCCTCACCTCCCCCTTTTCCGTCCACCCTTCAGATGTGTCCGGCCAAAGGTGGGAGGAAAAGACGGCCTGCATCCTTTCCTCCCCCCCCCCTCTCGCCGCTCGCCTCCCGTCGGTCCTTTTACACATGAAAGATCTGAGGGCCAGTGGGTGGCGGATGGTTGGTGGCGGATGGAGTTTGACCGTGGGCCCCGGCCTTAGCTAGACCCAGACACAACACAGGGCCGGCCAGGCTGCTCTCCGTCCCCCTGGGCTCAGCAGCCCTCCACAGCTGGGCTGGAATGTGACCTGCTTCAGATTTAATGGCAGACTTGGCCCTCCATGTGCGGGGGCTTGAAGAGAGCGATGGGGGGATAGGGGCTCGTATGAACCAGAAACCAGCATGCATGCAAGACAGACTATGAGACATACAGATGGATTACTTTCATTTTAGTTTTATTAGTGTCCTTTTTAGCTAATCCTTCGGGCAAACGTTTTTCTCCCTTGGGTCTGACACAGCAAAACATACATTACAGAAAAAAAGACATTGCGTACAACTGAGATGGATTGCACACTACTGAAATCCCATCCAAGACCGTACAACTAAAACCAGGGTGGGTGGGTGTGTGTGGGGGAGTATTTGTATTACAGTTTAGGTTGACAGGCAGTCAGGCAGAAAGACAGACTGACAGAAATGCACAAACACACACACACACACACACGTACAATCTACTGTGCTTATACTGGGATAGACAAACTGTGCAACACAGTGATAAGGGGCTGTTCTTTGAAAGAGTATTTATTATTTATTTATTTACCATAGTGTTATAAGAACTTTATCATTTGAATTTACAAATGATCATAAAATAGCTATGTTTATAGTCTTTCCATTAATGGACTGGACATGGCTCAAAAAGGAGAGGATCAAAAATAAATATGATGTTATTAAAAATAGGTTTGTATATTGTATAAGCAATCATGACCTAAAGTGTTTTTAGTGGAATCCAAGGGGGTTGTTTGATTCCAGTAGCATTACATTACATTATTACGAGCTTAGGTACTCAGAATATATTATATTACAAAAAAGGTTCTTGCAGTATATCACAAATACTTTATGACAAGTGTAAAACACTTGAGCTATTTGACAGGCATGTATACTAAGATAATATATAGGAATTCAAAGTATTATTCAAAGAGCAACTTTAGTTAAACTAAAATATCTTACGACACTTTCTAGCTTTTTACAAGGTAAGCCGTCACCGCGTGCCTAAACAGATTATTAGCAAGACTTACAGAAACTCAAAGCAAATGAAGTATATGAGCTCTTTTTTGAAAAACACCTCAATCCATTAACATAGTACAGAGGATCCCCAAAACTCAATGTCAACGTATCTGAGCAATGCAAAAAAACATCCAAAATAACATTTGAAACACTGTACATAGTCTAAATCAGACACATCACAAACCAGTCTGATATTCGATAAAAAGAATAACAGGCTTTTTCTAAATTTGCTGTTGTTTCTGAATTAGACTATATAAATTCTGTCCAGAATTTTATGTTGTGTTACAGCGACATTTTGTCATTGCACCAGTATTTATTTTTGAGTAAGTCTTTTTTGCAATGAGGGAAAGAAATCTGTGGAATCAGAAAACAGCAGCATTTGTTTAAGGAAGGGCAATGCATGACAGTTATGAAATGATTCGAGTTGGTAAAAAAAGTCTGTAAATCTGTATTCCTGCATATATTTGAGATAAAATGTGAACAGATTGTCCTTTTAGTAAATTGCATAAAACTGATTAAACAAATATCACAAAGATAAATGTTTCAGTCATCATTTAAGTATACATTATTTGCCATGAAATAACTAGTAATCAAAAAATCGATATAAAACAAAACAATGCAAATCCATCCAACAAAATTGTTTTGTAAATCAGGCACACTTTATCAGATCTAATAACATTTTTGGTCAAATACATGCAGAAATACAGCTCATGCTGATGGATTCACATACTTTGTCACTGGATATGGGAAACAAATTGCCATCTTTTCACAACTGTGCAAAAGAACAGAGTCACAGATAGGGAAATATTGCCAGATCAGTATGAAACTGTTTTAGCCGTATATGTTGAAAGACAAATCAAGAATGATCAAAACCAATTAACCGGCTATTGACTCGAAAGAAACGCTGACAAATAAAATGTAAGGTCCTAGTTTACTGTGCTGGATAACATGGACTTCTCTGAAGGTCACTACTGTATGTTTAGGAACTCTTGAAGAAATGTACAGCCCGGTCATGTAGATGTTGACCCTACCTGATTGTTCTAATTCTGTTGAGAATGTCACTATTGTATGGTTGGGAATTCTTTGAGAAAGTCACAGGTCTTCTTGTGAATGACCTCCCGGAGCTTTCTCACCCGCCGAGCGCTGGAGTTCCCCACAAAGCTGTCTGGCTGTAGGACGGCCATGCCGTTGTGGACATCGCCCATGATGATGAGCTGCCCGTCTGCCATGGTAATGTTGGGACACGGGCAGTTCCAGTCCATGTTCATCAAGGTCACCTCTAAGGGTTCCTGGCCAAAGAACTTGAGGCCCATCTTCTCATCCTTCAGGATCTCCTCCACTGTGACCAGGGCGTGGCCCGAGTCTTGTTCTTCGGTCATCTCCGTCACGCGCCCCAGGATGACAAAGTCACTCTTGCAGAAGCTGGCCACCATCTTGCCCCGCGGTTTACACATCTTACAGTTGTGGTTTTTCGGAAACGGACACATCTCCTCACAGGCCTCTTTGGACTCAAAGTTGTTTTCGTTGCCTCCACAGCCGCCCCAGACAAACGACTGGCACTGCTTGAGGGCGCTGCTGTAGGCCCAGCGGGGCTCGTACGCCTTACAAGGACCCTGCAGGCTGGGGAGGGAGCAGGGGGCCGACAGCTCTGCCCCACAGGACAACATGCATGCCGCGTAGCCGTCAAAGTGGTTGCGGTTCTTGTTGCACTGGCTGTAGGTGAACGTGAAGCAGTTGTTCCTCTTGGCTTCGTAGTACCAGCTTATGCTCTCCTCCCCACAGTCGTCGCTGTCAGGCCCCTTCAAACACTCCGCGGCTGGGAAAGGGAACAGGTTGGTGGCGTTGCCCCCCTCGCCTTCTTTCCGGCCCGGTTCTCTCTGGATGACCGTCAGGGGGAAGTGTGAAGCCACCGTCCCGCCTACATTCTTGGCCGTGCAGGTGTAGATGCCGGCATCATGTGGCTGGGCGTTGTAGATGACCAACTGGCCAATGTTCGTGACGACCACATTGCCCCGGACATGGTTGGGTCTCATCACCAGGTTCTCCTTGCCCTCCAGCTGCTTCTCCCAGGTCACCTCTGGACTGGGCTTGCCCGACACTTCACACAGGAAGCTGGCCGTGTCCCCCACAAAGACTGCCTGTTGGGCTGGGGTGCTAAGCATCATTGGCGGGTGAATATCAGCGGGGAGTGTGGTCTCCAGGAAGGCAGTGGTGGGCCTCAGAGTGGTCTCTACGGGCAGTGGGCTGGTGTTGGGCCAGGTGAGGTGGTACCTGCGGGGGAAGATGTCAAATAACTGTGAGGCATGCAGAAATGTGTTTAAAGATTGCGTCACTTCATCCACAATCCGAAGGGAAAAACATTTCCCCATTAACATTGGGAGACCGGTGCACATGACCGGTAATGTTTACCTGCAGGTGACCACGGAGATGGAGATGCCCTTGGAGCAGGCCTCGGCGTCCATGTAGCACTTGTTGTAGTAGGTCATGCCGTCCGAGGCGCAGGTGAAGTGGGGTTCCCTCTCGCAGCGGTCCCGGCATTTACACACGGGCTGGCCGTCCCAGATGTCACATTCGGAGCCCTGCTGTGTGCACATGAAGCGGTCACACGTGGCCCCTTTGGGCATGCCCACCGGGCCCTTCACCATGTCAATGTAGCGCGCCGCCACGCAGCTCCGGTTGCCGCACACGTTGTTGCAGCACTTCTCGAACGTCTCACAGTCCTTTTGAGGGAAGTGGGAGACATGGCAGGTGGTACGTGAGGATCAACATGTGTTTCGGTTCATTGTAGGCTACATACGGGGAGAACGCAAAATGTTTCGGTTCATTGTAGGCTACATACAGGGAGAACACACATATATCGGTTCATTGTAGGCTACATACAGGGAGAACACAATGTTTCGGTTCATTGTAGGCTACATACAGGGAAAACACACAATGTTTCGGTTCATTGTAGGCTACATACAGGGAAAACACACAATGTTTTTGGTTCATTGTAGGCTACATACAGGGAGAACACACATATGTCGGTTCATTGTAGGCTACATACAACGAGAACACACGTGTTTCGGTTCATTGTAGGCTACATACAGGGAGAACACACGTGTTTCGGTTCATTGTAGGCTACATACAAGGAGAACACACGTGTTTCGGTTCATTGTAGGCTACATACAAGGAAAACACATATTTCGGTTCATTGTAGGCTACAGATACAGGGAGAACACAATGTTTGGTGACTTTAGCGGTGCGGCTTTTGAAGATGATCTAAAGTTGGAACTGTTGACTATCGCATCCTTTTGTTTTCATCTGAAGGTCTCAAAGTCAACGGTGATACTAGATCTACATCTGGGCATGCTTTAATAAATGCAGTGCACAGAACAACACATACGCTTAAAGGATATGGAAGATGTTCGAAGAGAAATGTATGAATAAACAACGGAGACAATGTCCCAATACATTGCAATGACCAAGAAAAAATACAGTTACTTTCTATTGACAATTGTATTTTACTCCTAACAATGCAGAAACGTTATGTTTCTAAACACAGCAATCCGTTGCCAACTTGTATCAAGTTCACAAAGAAAGTCCGTCAGACTTACCTGGTCCGACTCGCATTCGCGCATGCAGGTGCTCATTGCGTCCACCCACAGGTTTGGGTTCATCTCGTTGGGGCACATGCCCGCGTGCGAGTACACTACTTTGTTCGGTATGGACATTGGCATTGCTCTCACTCTCACGCAGCTTTCTTTAACCAGAAGTAGCACATACAACTGTCCAAAGAGAAACCAGATCCATCGGGGAAACAACATCCACCACATATCCAGCGCGTAACGGGACGTTCACAACGACCCCACACTCCAAAAAAAAAAAGGATCCGATGAGCGTTAAAGCGTGTTAGCTTTTCCGGAGGCGTGCGAAAGTTGAAATGGTCATAAATATTATTACAAACCCGTGGGAAAATAAAGTTTTTGTCAATTTAACACCACGGTTAGAAGAACGTGTGGTCAGTGCAGAGAGTTGCTGCAATGAAGATTCCGCCAGCGCGCCGTTCCACTTTTAATAGTCCAGAGAGATTAGGTTGTGGTATTTGAACCCTATTACTTGAGATCTAAATACATGAATTACAGTGGCTAGTCTACCCCAACTGCAAATCCCAGACGAGTTACAGTTCTGAGGAACATATTTAAAAGTCCACACAGTAGTTGAGACCAACAGCAGCAATCTTGACTAGGGTCCGTCGTGAAGCTACCTGTGCGTTGTGAGTCTAGTGAGCAAGACGGTTGTGACACCTTTAACCCTTATCATGAATATTTAGACCACCTCGAGGCCCACTATGTAGTCAAGTAAAAAAAAGATATAGCGTGTATGAACACAATTATGAACACTTATTTGAAAATGTGTATAAATGTTGATCTGTTGATAGTGTCCAGTGTTCACTTGAGTTGATTGTTTTTGTACAATCCTATGCTAATCACTATTAAAAACGAACTCTATACAAGTATTTTATTTTCATTGCTCCGGTTTGCTGTCAAGATATTTAAAGTAGTATCTTAGTCTTGACTCTTCACTCCATTGAAGTCATTCAAAATGTGGGTTGTGTGTGAATGCAATTCCAAAAATTATTATATAATAATAATAATAAATCATATTTCCTTCTCTATTTGGATTCCATTGTGAAATGCACATCAACATGCATGCTAGCATAGTTTGACACACAGGCCTATTTCATGGACCAAGCTTTTAAAGCACCATCTGACCATTCCGAATACCAACTCATTATTTTAACTTTTATTTTACCAAGTTGATGAAGATCATGTTCTGCTTTACAGCAATGACCCTGTGGAATAGTTAAAGCAGCGGAGGCAATTGGAAGCTGGTGATTATAATTAGGTAGCCATGTTGGTATGAGGGCATGATTGGAAACGAGGACCTGATAACACAGATGACATTGGTATTCATACCACCAGGGCCATGGGGTCATTAGCAATGTAGGCCACAGCAATGAACATTAATGAATGCAACGACTCTCTCTGTCACTATCAAACGGCCCTAGCAGGTACAGGTAATTGATGCTCACTCAAAAAGGCACCCTGGAAAATATATAAATTCACGTGAAAAACCTGCAGCAAGCCTTTTCAGTCCCTGTCCTGGATGGGCAAAGCAATCCCAGAATAAAATGTGTGGATTGTATTGAACCAACCTACTTGCTGTCATTCAGAGACCATGAATATAAAACAAAATTATCTGAATGGATAACAATTCTGACCTTGTGGTAATGGCACCATACCCAGTACTGTTCCACTATCTTTCCTCACCCTGGGGCCAGAGGTCTGTATTGAACACTGGAGGTCGCTAGTGGAACAGTAGCACCCCTGAGAAATATGCTCCACGATTTTGTTTGAAAACTTTAGCAACACATTAATCCTCTGTCATTAGTCCCGCATGACGCTGACAGAACATTGGCATGAGACATGTTGTCACCTACTTTTGAAACAACTCCCTGTCTGTCCTGCTTCCTAAAGGAAAGGTCCATGATGTTCCCTCTTCCGGAGTTACTATACAATCTTTCCAATAGCTGTCTACCCAGTCTGAGGAGTGTGTGTAAATCTACATCAGTCTTTTGAACCAAGCGGAGCCCCTGCCAGGTCTGGGAGCTCACAAACAGCCTCCCCACATATATGTCCAGACTTGACAGCATTCAGCCATCTTGTGTTTAATGCCCCCACCCCCCCAGCCTCTCCTTCCACCCCTCACCCCGGGGAAGGTTGAGACCCCAACATTCCCAGCATTGCCGACAAATGAAGGGACTGAATACATGTCACATACTGAATAACGAATTCCAGAGGACCCCTTGCCAAGAGTTCTGAACGTCTCTCTGCCCTCAGTCCGGGCATTGTCTGCAAACAGTCCTTGACTTCAACCTATGTTAACACTTCACAGCCTCTACAAACATTGTTCCAAACACTCACACAACTCTTATGATCACTTGTTATTAACTCATCCTATAGGGTCCTAACCAAAGGTTATGGATGATAGAAGTATATACTTTAACCTCAGTAGTGGGACTGTAATGAAGCCAAGGGACTTGCATACTGTCTGCAGGATTGCAACACTACAAGGGGATACATGGATCTGCAGCTTTATACTAAACCAAGGGTGGGCAAACTAAAGCCTGCAGACTAAACATTGAATGTGAGGTTATTTCAACCTGCTTAAGGGGACATAAAACAGAACTCACCAGCCCACTCTTATACATCTTTATCTGATTTTAAATGATAAGGACATGTAATAAAACCCATTCCTGGCATACAAATCCTTTCGGAATTAACAAATTACAAAAGAAATGTGGCCCGCTGTTTATTTAAAAACGCTGTATATTATGCTTTGAAGAAAATAACATAATTAAAATAACATAGCTAACATGCCTAGATTCATGCTATTTTTCTGAGAAAATAATGTTATTGTACACCAATTGTTAATTAATAAAAGTGTTGTGGTTTGCTAAAACGTCTGTGAAGGACAACATACAAATTATTAACAAACCAAGCACATTGAATAGGTTTCTTTTAATAACAACTTACAAATTAAAATAAACTGCATCAATTAAGTATTATTTGACACAGTAGCCCTGTGAGAAATTGCACACCAACATGAATTCACTATTATCTCATCCATTGATCGTTGATCTATGTTCTAATAAATATGCAAATCTTTAAAATGTTAGATTACTTTTCACCTACCATCCTCCATATGAACACACACACAACCTTAAATAGCATGACTTTATTATTATTAATATTATACAAAATCCTTTGATTAAACAGTATCGAACAGATGAATCAAAATGTAGTTTCAACAGTCAAAACTGTAGCCAACAGCTGTAGTCCTGCTCCGTTGATAAGACATGGTGATTTTTGATTAAGAAGTCCAGTCAAACCTTTCTCTACTTCATGGTCATATTTGATTCAGAAAAGTCTAATCACTGCCTCTGGTGATCATGTTATGATGCAATCTGGTTTTGACTTACTGCTTTTCAGGAATCTCCCACCACTTTCCTGTCCAATGAAGTGTTCAGTGACTGACAGATATATCCAAGAAAAGGAAGATTCTTCATTGAATACAGGAATTTTAAATTATATAATTGATCCTCCACCATGCGTAGAACATAGACATGGACACGAAATGCTTTATTTCAGTAACACACAATGCCTTTGAAAAGACAATACCCAAAAGGTGGCTACATTATCTTGAAAATGATTGGTTCAATTAGGACTAAAACAATCCGAAACAGTTTAGAAACAGTTTAGATAGCTCACTTTAAGAAACGCCCCATCATTCTTTATCCAAGTGGAGCCCTGAGTGAAACCCACCTGTTCAGCCTGACCAGAAATCATCGGCAGTGAGATGTCTTGCACTGTAGCACTGCTTCTTGGGGTGAGTGGCATCATAAAAATAATGGAGAGACTTCTGAGCGGATCAAGTAGGCTGCCCAACCCTCCTCCAGGTGATTTACTGTCCTTTAGACACTTTTCTCCAACAGTAATTTGGCACACCTGATTCTAATAATTAGCAGAACTTAAAGCTTAACTATGTTAGTCACGAATGGGTTTGAGAAAACCTACAGTACAGTAGATCTCCAGGAACAGGTTAGGGCACCTGATGTACTGTCTCTGACATATTCTCTGACGTGCATCACTTAGCAGGTGAATTAACCTCAAAATGATTTGACTTACATCTGAGTGTCGGGGTTTTTACAAAGATAAAGATGATCAGGGACAGGAGGACTTTTCTCACAGTGTATTTACCTTTTCCAGGAACACAATTACAACATAATTATGACCGACACAACACCACAAGTCGATCTTGTCTTGGTCATCTCAAGCCCTTAGATCCATATGAGGTGAAGTGTCCTCTGAGAAACTATATACACCTAACAATGAATCTAACCTAATTCACCTTAGATTCACCTTTTGCCACCTTGCACATTCTACACATTTGCCAAGACTTGGGAATTAACATAGTTTTAAAACTCTTTAGGATTATAGCAGGGCTACGGGTCAAACAAGGACAGATTAGCATAAAATCGAGAACAATAATTTCAGTTCAGAAACCTAAAACCTCCAGTAATTTGCTGCTTTCTCATAGATGGCAGAATATGAGGTGGACCAATGTGAGATTCATGAGATGTGAGGGGCATGGCTTTGTTGTGTCAAAGCATGAGCACCAATTGTTAAGTTAATGGCTGGTTTGGATCTAATAGGAAAAAGGGCCATATTGTACGCCCATGTGCATTATAGGCTATTAACACAAACTATTCGATCCAAGACAACCTTATTTTATGGGTACCCAGACTGAGACTATTTTAAAAGTGAAGAAACAGATATACAGTGAGTTTGATCAGAGCGAAGAAAAGCCTGGCCAAACAACAACTTCTCCACTTATGTCTGACTGACGAACTCGACAACTTCACGGTAAAATTCCAGCCTTTTTGCACATTAGGCATTTGTCTGATGACCTGATACCGAGAGCCTTTATAGTAGTAAAGGCATACGTTTTTTTTCCGACCTGTAGGGAATCGAACCCATGACCTCTGGCATTGCAAGCACCACGCTTTTCCATCTGAGTTACACAGGACTCACACAGATCTCTGATTCGGGGTGCTGCAGGGGTCTTCCACAGAGTGTCGGGCAGGGTCACATTGTCCTGGTCCGGGGGTCAGTTGAGCTGAGCCGGTTTGGGACTTCCTCTGCCTGTCGCCTCCTCATACACATAAAGTACTCGATGGGCTTAGGGGAGGTTGGGCTGTTGCTTCTGACGTGACCAGGCCAACATCTAAGCTGTCTCATACTCTGCCTAATCAATGTCACAAGGTGTGTTTAGCAGTAGCACAGTAACAACAAGCGATCATGGTTATTATTTCCTCTGGTGAAGGGGCTCCGCTTTCAAATTAGATAGCCATTAATTGGGTTACTGCTATGCACAAATTACAGACCTTAGTAATGTTCAGTAAGGTTGCCAGAGCCATAATGCATAAAAAACTATGAATTAGACAAGAACCAAATGCCTCTGAAGTACACGCCATCTATGCCAGACCTAAGCTGTCCCACCATCTAATCAATGGTGTTGATCAAAATATATCTGTATAAGAAGTGCTTCCAGTAGAAATCACCATCTAATTCTAGGATTTTTATCCATCAAGTCAATGTTGACCTGTCACCAAATTCCCACAACTTTTACTGGATGTAGTCCGATAAAACCTTAGCTAATTTCTCACGTACAAGTCCTCAACCATTCAAAGTTTTAGTGAGGCCTAAGCATTCAGCAAAATGTTTTTGTAAATTTGTGGCTTTTATCTTTTTAGTGGGTTTACATACACTAAGTGAATTTGTGCAACAGCTAAGTAGCTATGTACATTAGCTTTGTTAGTTATCCCTCAGGGAAGGGCACAAAAAGTCCAAACCCATCGCCGCCAAGGGTACCTTTGAGTTATGTCGCTCTCTGCCTTTGTTCCTGAGGCGAACTTACCCAACATTTATGACGATAAAGGCTCTTAACCGCACTGGCCATGGAGGCGCTAGCCTCTAGCTCTTCCCATGGTTTTAGTTGAGAAGGCATGAGGCCATGTAAAAAGAAAAACAATGAAGGTGTTATTACTGCTTATAATCTTATTAGGATGTCTGACACCAAGACAAAGGAGAGGGACGCGTCCAGCCTCAGCAGCAGCCTAAGCTGATTCCAGACACACAGGGGCTAGACAAAACACACACGCACACACGCACACACTGGCATGCTTTATTCAACTATCACCAAGCATGTGACTAATTGAATCAGGAGTGCGAATCTGGTGCCACAACAAATAAGATGTAATGCCCTTTTTACTGAACTTTTTACATTATTTAAAATATCTGCTTGATTATAGCTCAAAATATGCTAGAAGGATTGACACCACTTATTAAAATGTGCGAAACAGGCATATAATCAAATAATTCAAATAGAATAAAAGACAACACTGGTTTCCAACATGGAAAATATTGTACTTCATAAGGATTTTATGGAATCTACCAAAATTAGACATATCTAAATTTAGAACTTTAAATACAGTAGGATACCCCCTGACCGAGGAACCCTAATGAGATTGGCCCGGTGAGATAGGCATGGTCTTTTTGGCGCCATAAACATATTAATAGCCATCCTCTGATCTGTAACTTTAGTCATTTTGGAAGCATCATGCAATTCACAACCTAACAGAGGGCGACTACACAAACTGGAGAATTTCTTTTGACCCAAAACTCTTATCATTTTAAGTTTTTGTTTTATTTCTATTACAAGGGAAGTGGAAACTTATTCAATTCTGATGCTTCAGTTATTTTTTATGTATAATAACATTTCTCATTGACGGGTGATGTGGGGGCAAGTGACATTTTCATTTCCAATGCATGTAGCACTAAGGCCACAGCTATGGGTTGCTGCAGCCCCCCCAACAAAAAAGAATAAAAAACGCTTTGACACATTATCAGTCATTAGAATATACATTGGACTAGCTATAAATCTGCCATTTAAATATATTCAAATGTATTTCAATTACACTTATATTAATTCCTAGTCAAAAACAATTTACAATCAGATCAAATTCAAATTCTATATTTTGGGGGAAATTATAAAGCAATTCAAAACACAACATACACATGCATACACAAATACTAGAGGCACACAGATATCACTCAGTTAACTGTCACATTATAGCTGGCTGGTATTATGCAATGCCTTGCTCCTGTGTCAGTGGATCAGGCCTTAAAACATCTGTTGACCATATGAAAAATATTTTCTTTTTCAACAAGCTTGCACTCTTCGTACATATTTGGGGATGGTGTGACGATAGCTTACGAACTGTTTGTGTTCTTTAACTTAGGAAAAGAACATAACACTCTTTTCACTCTTGAAAATTCTCTTTTATAGTACATTTCAACACTTACACAGACAGGGTACATTGGTGCAAATGCAGGTCAAAAATGTTTATAGGCTGAACACAGCTGTGAAAGGCTGCATGAGGGACAGAGTCAAGAAAAAAATCTGCTTCTGTCCCCTAAAGGATGTTTCACGTGGGACTGTCCAGTTACAGTCTTTTGTTAGAAGAATTGAGTAGTGGTATCATTTCAGACCCCACTACCACCTGTATAGGAGGAAGAATCAGCTATGTCGTGTCGAATCTCCATATCAATAACCCATGAATCCTCAAGATGTCACCAGTGAGACTAGGAAGATTAGTAAGGTCCACCCACGCAGACCATAGGATGAAAGGAGACAATTCCATTGGCTGTCACTGTCAATGGAATGGAGGGAACAAAACGAGGTTGGAACATTTGACCAGGGAGGACAAACTATTTCCACTTTCATTACTCCACAATTGAGATGTGGGAACAATAATAATGTTTGTGCTTCTGCATGGTTTTCAACTTTCACCTGAGGACCGTCAGTAGTTCCTCTCATGTCCTCAGATGTATCAACAACATATCTTTTTGTAATAAACAGACGCAGTCGCAAACTTCCTATAATCATCATTTTGGATGTAGGTTAAGCATGTTATGAATTATATACTTTGGGGAGATAAGGTGTTTTCAACAAGGTTGATTCATGTCAACACTGACTCATCTACTCCCTCTAGTGGAGGTCAGCTCTCTGCCATTTACCTCACTACCATACCAACCCATAGCCCTAGTAGAAATGAAGAGACCACTGCACCTTTTTCATTCTTGTCCAAAAAATTTGAAAAGGAAAATTGCGAGTAAGGAACCGAAGGGTTCAATTTAAGAGACCACTGCAAATTGAACCCTTCTGTTCCTCACTCAAAATGTTTTTTTCTAGAGCTGTATAGATATGTTTTTTTATATATATAAACACAAACAATTTCAGAGAAAAAGAAAGATTGATCAAGTTATCCACCATGCTTTATCAAATAACAGGTACAGATCTTCAGAATCAAACATGTTAAACAGTGCCTATAAGGAGGAACAGATGACATATAAAAATAGCACTCTAAATGCATAGGTTATTCTTTCTCTAGAATATGAGCAATCAATCAGTACAACATTAGTCATCCATTATCACAGAACCAGTAACAACTCTTGACCAATCTCTATAAGACTCAAGGCTTAGAAAACCGGTGCTTGCATTCATTCATCCAATCATTCATTGGGCACAAAATGGCCAGTAGCTTCCTAAACATTATTGTCCAGCTTCTTCAAACAAGCAGCCGTCACTATCGTGGCAAAACATCACCTATAAAGCCATCAATACAGTTAGGAACATAAAATAATTGCAGTTGATAGTCCATTTTGTCACTTTCAAGTTGAACTTTCATAATGTTGTTCTTTCTAACATTTGCACTCAACTGAACCCATTCTCACCACAAAAGGGTCTGTGGCTAAACACTTGGTTTCATCCTAGCTGCAGCCGGCCTTCACATGTAACCCCATTGGTAATTACTTGCCATACTTCTAAACATTGGTACAAACTAAATAAATTGCCCATTAAAAAAGTTTAACTAATAAAATATATAATTGTAAAACATACTATGACAGCCAGAGCTTAAACACAAGAACAGTTGAAACAAAGTTTTAACAGCTCTCAGAGCAACCGACTGTTGATAGCTTCTAACATCAGTAGGTGTTGAACTGTTAAACTGAATATACCCATGGGACATGTTAGTTAATGTCTTTGGATGTGTTTGTCGCAAAGGATTTAAGGTAGTAACCTTCTCAATCAATGTGGTTTATGAATTGTAATTTTTACTCAAACAAAAAAATAGCAAACTAACTTACTAAAGAAAAATGTCAGTAGGTTAAACCTGAGGGAAGAATACTTAAGAATTTTAAGGTAGAATACACACTTAAACATTCGCTCACGGAACAATATGAATGTATATTTTAACCAATATACCACATCATTGAATCAACCTTTTAGAGAGAACGGATTGAGGAAATTGTACTGGAAGCTTCAAAACATACCCGCCACGTTTTAAAATGTACTTAAAATTGTCAACAATTCTTTCAATATGTTCATTGCTACATCACTCAGTTTTGAAAACTACTTTTATAAAGCGACCAAAAAACTAAATAATATTTATGACTTTGTGAACAACCTGACTGTTCTGCTGGCTAAGTTTGCATTTGGTTTCTATCTACTCACAAAGTACATCATTAATTAATGCAGAAACTGTTAAAGAAACCCATTTCAGGGGACACCATTTCTGCTGGGAATATCATTTTACTGGGCACCAAGTGGTTCCTGCTAAAAATCAATAGGAATGGTCTAACAAAATAAATTCACAGTTGATAATATCTGTTCACTTCTAATCCCGACAACTGTTTAACCGCAAAAGAAAACCTCACACACACACCAAATAAACCAACAGTTTCGAAATCTAAGTACTGCCCCTGAACCAAATACATTATGTACTAAATCGGTTGCGTTTTGTTGCAGCAAGTAAAATATGTAAAACTAAAAGTACGCATTTGTCAGAGCACAAGCAATTACACGTTTACACATTGCTTGTTTGATTGAATTCTAGATCAGGTATGTGGAGCTGACCAACATAGCATCTGTTAGAAGGCCATCTTCTATCTAACAAAGATAGTTCTTTAAGAAACAGAGCCATTGTCTTACCGACACATATGGAACTCAAAGCATGGGTGCTTACAGAGCAGAACAATGAAAACATCCAAATAAATAAACCTTCAGGTGGTAAAAGACAGCAAAGCAACATTTCCAGAAATCTCCATCGCACATCCACATACAAAACCACGCTAATGTGACAAAAACCCATGGACAATATCACTAGTGTTGGCTTGTCTGTGTGCAGTGTGTGTGCCAGTTGGAACACCAGCCGTGTCAGTACTGCAAGCGGCAGTTAGCCACGCCGCCACGCTGAACTGACCGTTTTTTGGCCTACATCAGGAAGAGATCATCAAATATAATCAACTGAAATCCAACAGCTCTCCTTCTATGAGCCAAGTCCATGTACGGTAATGCCCAGTAACCGGGGGACCAGGATCCATGTACAGCACACACAATAAACCATCCAGGAAGACGGTCACTATCCCTCAACAGCCTAGCACCACACCGACCACAGAGGGAGTGGAACAGAGGATGAGGACATGAGGTATGAGTCATCTGTTACTGCTTGGATACAGACTGTCGGGGGGGGGGGGGGGGGGGGGGGGGGGGGGG